>CM056378.1:100684848-100844060 GCA_029718625.1 Synaphobranchus kaupii | reverse complement strand
TTGAAATTCCTTAGAATGTAACCTGTACTTGAAATTCCTTAGAATGTAACCTGATTGAGGCTCAGTGTACATTAAGCCAGTCTGTCTATAAAGCCTATTGCTTTTTATTTCGTTTTTTTTTTTCAGCTTTTTTCCCTGTTTTCTTCTCTTAAATATAACTCTAGACAACAATGACTGATTTTTTTCTCAATTTTAAGCATATTTATTGATCACGGATCATACATGTGCGTGAAATCTTTTCACAAGGAACTCCCATTTTGGCCACAAAATGCAGTCACACAATTCAGTGACTTTTGAGGACATTCTTTCATTCATCTCCCGTTTAGCACACTTACCAGGGATTGTCTCTGGGTTCCTTCAGTCTTGGCAGAACTCTTGGTCCCTTGGTTTGTGTCTTGGTCATGCCAAACCAAGCCAAACCCCTTGCATAAATCACAAAGCATTTATTTATTTTTTCCCTCGGACCAACTTCAGAACATTTATTGCTCATATGGACTACACGACCCTGTGTGCAAAATGCTTTCATTGCATTAGGCCACAATCCACAGCCTTTGTTTCTGCTGGGTAAACATGTTTTTCATACAAGTTAATACATATTGACAGCAATCTCTTTCATCTCACATTGGCCACGTTCACCAGGCTTGAGTTGTTGATGTATGCTAACTGCTGGGACAGGATACATTCCCGCCACCACCAGCCAAGCATAATAAGTGGTACTCTTGTCTCTAAATGTGTTTATAATTCCTGTGCAATTCCCCTACGGAAATTCTCGCGGCGGTGTAACATCAGCATTCACTCCTGCCGCTATTGTTTGCCACACGTCCTCATTCGCTGTCCGTAGTCATGTGTTTGACAAAACATGGAGGCTAAAGTCACCTGCCAATCGCTAGCTTGAAAGCCTTGTGTTAGCCAGCGACCCCTAGGTCTCTGTTTGTTCTCCTGGCGTACGAGTCCCTGAAGTCTGACAGGAGCATACACAGTGGGAAGAGACATGCCACCCTAATGGGGATTACAAAAAAAGTACGCTTTTCCCTTGATCCCAAGGATTTCATTAAACTGTGGTCTGATTAAAATGGAAACATTGCCATTGTTTCAGTGTTATTCAACACAACATTTTGGTCACTTAGTGGTTTCTTTTTCAGATATAAATCTACTGCCAGAGATGTAGCTGCTTAGGCCTAATTGTTAGCAGTCTGTTTTTGTCAGGATAGCCTCAAGTTCTAAGAATTCATCTCCGGTCAAAATGGCGCATCAAGGGGGGTGCTGTTTTCATGGGGGTAATCTGTCCCTCTCAGTCACTAATGCCGCTTACATCACGGTAACGACCCCGAGCAATTTGAGCCACATTCCTTGCTTTTTCAGCTTTTGCTGTGGTCTGGATATGTGGAGCCAGTACAAACCAGAACAGTCCTCACCAACACATAACATCATGTTATTGCTCTCTGATGCAAGGGAACCCTAGAAACATTGTCACTGATTAAAAGATGTTCCCTTGTTTTGTAGTTATGCTTGCTTCAGTAAGGAGATCCTCTGATCACAGTGTGTGTGTGAGTGCGTGCATGCATTTGTGTGCATGTGTGTCTGCCTGTTTGTAAAGGAAAACTGAAGTCCTAATACCAGAGCATTCTAGGCATCATGGTTTGCAGCCCTTCACATTACAGTGCCGACAAGCTTGTCTCTTGAGTCTTATGTGGTCTTTTTCATGGTACAATGTTTGTATGTAAAATGTATATTTGGCTTAGAAATGGGACTCTGGCCACTGAAGTGCAGCCTGAAGCAGAAATCACGCATTTTACAGCAAGTGATGCAATAGTCATACACCCCATAATGTAGCTTTCCTCAGCTTAGGACCTAGGTCTTTAGCTCAATGATCTAACTGAACAGTATCTCCTGTGCTGCTGGGGCTCCATGGTTTGGAGCCTGCAGCAGATATACGTCCATAACACCCCCCCCCCCCCCCCCAGAGTGAATTGGTCTCGTTATCTCTGCATGAACAGTGAAAATTCTGGCAGTATGGTGGGGGCATTTAAAAAAAGTGAAAGCTGAAAAAAGTGACTCCATGAACAGAGCTGTTAACCAGATACCATAGCTGCTAGGATGAATCATGCATTACTCCACCTCATAAAAAGTGCCAAATTACCAACATCACTACTCATTCTGCTTCTATTAGTGTTATTATCTTTCTATGGCCCCAGAGCTACAGCACAATGTAATTTTTTGTAGATCAGAATGTGCTCTAATTGAAGGGTGTGTAGAATTGAGGCACTCCGAACACTGTCTTTGCCTGACTGTGAGTTTGCCTGACTGAGTTTCCTAGCCTCATAATGTGAAATGGCCTTTGGGACTCCTGTGCTCTTGAGTCGCTTAAAGGGATAGTTCGGAATTTTGGATGTCTCAATTACGACTTACCCATGATGTAGTTGATTGATGGAACCCATTTTCAGCTAATTCCATGCTGTCCCTTCTTTTGGACATACACACGTTGCTAATGTTAGCGCAACTCTAAGGTAACCGGTAGCATCCACTACCAAACACACTTAAACACTCCACAATGCACCCAAAGCAAATAAAATACGACGACAGTCTATCTGGGGAGCGATACTTTACGTTACCTACGAATGTATTGCCGGCACTGGTCGACTACAACAACAAAGAAGAGTAACAAGTTGCAATGGCCAAGTTCGCTCCGCCGCCATACTTCCACAGAGAATATAGGTCAGCACAAAGTAAAGGATTCAATGATAGTTTTGACTTCAAAAATGATGGTATAAACACTCAAAATAACCCAGATAGACTGTCGTCGTATTTTATTTGCTTTGGGTGCACTGTGGGAAGTGCGTTTGGTAGTGGATGCTACCGGTTACCTTAAAGTTGCGCTAGCATTAGCAACGTGTGTATGTCCAAAAGAAGGGACAGCATGAATTAGCTGAAAATGGTTTCCATCAATCAACTACATCATGGGTAAGTCGTAATTGAGACATCCAAAATTCCGAACTATCCCTTTAAGCGACTCAAGAGCACAGGAGTCCCAAAGGCCATTTCACATTATGAGGCTAGGAAACTCATCTTACAGCAAGTCAGGCTTGACACAACTGCCCTTAACCTTGTACCTGCCCAGCATGGCGAGGTGTTTAGTAGTCTTATTAATCTTATCTGGCTTACAGGAGGAGAGCTGGAAGAGCAGGTCTTTACAGCTTTGATATGGTGTCAGCGATTTGATTTAATGTCCAGAAAGCTGCCGCCTGTTAACTGTGCCATTCCTGAAGAAAATGACACAAAGACTGGAGGGGCCTGCGCAGGACTCAAGGAAGTCCTCACCTTCTCATTCTCCTAAGGAACCCCCCCCCCCCCCTCATTTCCTACGGGGCTACAGTCGCATTTCATGCTACAACATGCTCCACTATATGGGGCTGCTTCTCATTTAGCAAATTTGTAACCAGAGAAAAATGCAGCAAAGTGAACAGTGGGGAGTTTGTGCCAAGTGTTTTTTTTTTTCCTTACTTTCTTTTTTATTGTTTTATGTTAAACATAACTGGAAAAAAGTTTTCCATGAGCCAATAATGTTCTTGACTTACTATGGGAATTTGACTTATTATGGGAAAATGTGGGGGTAGATGTGTGTATTCAGGATGACTTTTAGATGCGATAATCCCTCCAAAACATGATAACTAGGATTGTCCGTCTTGCTGAACAAACCCCAAAGCATAAATATGCACTTATTATTATTATTTATATTTTTTGCAAGCATATATTAAGTATACCTAATATATGTCATATCAGATATACTTTATTCATTTTACTGAATATAATTTTTTTGTTTTATGTTGGAGTAATGTCTCCGGTTAACCTTATGTGTTTATTTATTTTACTTATGTTGGAGCCCCAAGCAACTACAGGCAAGAATTCTCCGCAGCCTAATCTTGTCTGCTAAAGAGAACTGACCCTTTCAGCAAACCTTGGCTTTGCACGGTGGCTATCTTTCTTTTATTCCTGTCACCATGTGCAGCGTGCTCTTGCATTAAGACACACTGCACATGGCCTGCTCTAGGCCAATACATATTTTAGTTAAAGCTGTCTCGGCTTTCATGAAAGAGGCTGTCTATTGTAGTTGAGCATTTAGTTGAAGTCTGCTCAGAGCCTGTAAGAGCTCAGTGCATTACAAGTAACCCCTGAGCTTTTTACAGAGTGTGTCTTTACTATGGGCTAAACAGCTGAATGGGACTAGATTGACCAGCACAGTGAAACCAGCTGCAGTGTGCGTTTGTTTGACTCCATGTCTACATAACGGGGGTTGGTAGGGGGGAGAGGGGGGTTGGGGTCGGTTCTGAAAATGCTGCATGATTTCTGATTCTCACAGCAGGGGCATGATGTCAAAGCCAGCAGACAAATCAATCATTGTGCAATTTCCTGTCCCAGCAGGCCTTGCAGTCTCGGCACGAGAGGAGCGCCGGGGTTAGCCGCTCGTTCTGAAGTGGAGCAGGCAGGAGGGACATGTAGTGACGAGCAGGGCAGGGAAGCCGTGCAGTCTAGCACAGTCGGGCCAAGGGCCGCTATTCAGAATGAAATAGGCATTGGTGCCAGGAAAGAGGGATGTTTAAAAACAGTTTGCAGGTTGATATAAGACCGTTGGAACTGCCAACGAGAGAAGTGAGTAGGAAACGACTTGCAAAACGCTGAGTATACAAAACATTACACAATTTCAATATCGAATATACAACAAAATGGCTGTAAGTTGCTGTGTTCTTCTGTTTTTAATAGATTTGTGGCCGTACTTATACGTTTTATTGTTTCATTTCTGAGAGGACCAACCCACCTGTTTCTTGTGCTTGTGGCTGAGCAAAAAACGGTTGTTTGTGAATTCAAAAATCATCTTTTGGACAGCTTAACCCTTTAATGGCCGCTCAACCGTTTGGTGGAGCACTCTTTTGTGTCTTGATATCTTGTTGAAAAATATGTTGTACTCAATCAGGAGGTGTTAAGTCCAAAATATTTTTCAACAAGATATCAGGACTCAAAACGCGCTCTACCAAACGGTTGAGCGGCCATTAAAGGGTTAAGAGAAGCAGTCTGTTAGCCAGTTGAGCCGGTTGCCTTGGACATCCCTTGCATGGTAATTCTGGAGCAGGTTCTGTGTATGAGACACTTCTCCCCCACACACTCAGCTCCGTATCCAGACAGGAGAACAGATCCTCATTGGCCATATGTGATACATCAGTACTCCCTGATACATGTGGATGAGGGTGTGCACACTCTGCGTGGATATGGCCTTGGCTGTGTTCCCTTTCACTGAAATGCTGACTTATAAGGCAGCGTTTTGAAGGAAGGAAGTAGGCCTCGGGATTGCAAGCACCGTCACAATTCGTGGGCATCACAGATTGCTGCCTGCTGTGGTGGCAATTATTTTGGCCAATTTTGAGACCGCGTCAAATATATTCTTACTTTTGAAGGCAATCCCACAAATCCATGTGACAATCAAAAATATCTAATTTTTATTAAAATAATGGTGGATGAACCAAGACCACCTGCATCCTCTGGCATTTGCATGGTGCAGAGGGCAACTTGATACACACGATGAATATGATATGTCAGGACAGCCTGCTCTGTGGAGTGAGGTGCAGGTTGATAAAGAAAGTACTCTGTGTCATTTTCTGGAGGTATTACATACCCCCCTACCTCTCACTGCTCCAAGTTTTGATTGGCAGAACCACCCCTACACCTGGCGTAACCCTTAACCTGCTGTTACCCCCTGCACTATCTTGACATATTGTGAGTTTAAAAAATTGTAATCGCATGATATAGTACAGAAGAGAGGCAACCCATGCTTTTCTGCCTGAATGTATCAGATCAACATATGGAAGAGCGTATGCCAATCACTTCCTTATGGGGTTATTGTGTTGTCATTGCTAATTTCAGTGCAGTGAAATATGCATTACAGTGATTCATTATCAAAAGAACAGAGAGCCCAGGGGGTGTCTGTAAGAGCACCATCCGCATGCTCATTGCGAGCCGCGACGTTGGCGGTTCGACTCCCGCCACACGACCTTTGTCGCATATCTCTCCCTCTCTCGCTCCCCATTCTTCCTGTCTCTCTCTACACTGTGCTGTCTCCACTAAAGCTGAAAAGCCCTAAAAATATGTATATAATTATTATTTATTTTTTTTTTTTAAACACAGCGTCTGACAATCTAGCAGTGGTGACAGATGCAGGATGGCTTTGTCGTGGTGGCTCTCCTGATTGGGAAAAGGTTTCCAGCTTGCAGAGGGCAGAGTGTGAGCAGAAGGAAGTGGGGGGGTGGGAAAGTTGGGTGTGGACGGGCACCAGACCAGGATCCAGACAGCAGACTTGATTGTTCGGGCCCATTAGACAAGAAAAACGAACAGGACCGCCATCTGAGTGCCTCTAGGGAATTCCGAAACTCTGCTGGGATTACCTTTCCCATCCCGCCGCCCACCTTCAGAGCCAGTCTGGATCGGGTTCCCCCTGGCCTAACCAGTAACATTTCAGTTTTACTTTCCACACTAATAGGGCTTTTCCACATTGTGGGGTTTAGGGAACAAAGCTTCACTCTGTCTACATACTCCCTCGCTCTGAGACGGGCTCTATCCGACCCACAGTAACAGTAGAAGCCCCAAATAGAGGATACTTGCATGTTTGTTTTTAGCCTATTTTTGAAATCCCCCCGGGTGAGTCGATCGGTATAAAACAGTGTCGCATTTGAATGTGATACTGGTGCGGGGGCAGTGGTATGAGATTCTCCATAGCCAGTCTATAAAGATCCCTCTTTCACCTGGCTTTACCCCAGAAATACTCAAATGGAGTCCTGAGTCTGACTTCATTTTGTCTGGTTGACGGATGTGCTCACTGTGCTATAGCTCCTTCTATCACAGGAGGTGTATACATAGTACAACATACGCATATCATATTTGCTATTATCAGTTTCATATCGATAATATACATTGTTTTAGACATCTTTACTGTGTATGTGGCCTCAGTCTACTCCACCGCTACTCTAGTTCACACCCCCTAAGTTTTTTGAAACGTATTTTAAGACATAAGCTTAAGAATAGAGAATATTGTAAGAGATTTGGGGTAAGGTGTTAAGTTGGTACGGAGCATTTCTCTGGTAATAATTGAGGGAGGTCAAACAGTAAAACAAGACAGATGGAAGCTGAGATGTCTAAGGTAACTGTATAAAACACTGATTGGTGAACTCACGGATACCCTTTCTGATGCGGCCCATATGGCGTGGGGTACTGAAGCGGGAATAATAGAGACCTTTGGGGAATAAGAGACATACTCTGCCATCCCACTCAAAACTGAAGTGAGAGAGACTAAGACACCGCCATGCTGTCCATTCTAGGTCCTCTGGTGCAGAAAACCAGAAGCTGTGACATGTGCTGGAAAACCTGCCATTATTGTTGTTGTTGTTATATTGTTGTGTGTGTGTGTGTGTGTGTGTGCGTGCGTGCGTGCGTGCGTGCGTGCGTGCGTGCGTGCGTGCGTGCGTGCGTGCGGCGTGCGTGTGCCTGTGCCTGTGCCTGTGCCTGTGCCTGTGCATATCCTGACTGAATCGGTTATTGGATTGTGTGTGCTTCTGTTCCAGTCCCGTTTAGAGTCTGGCCTTGTTTCTACAGGTGGTATTAGACAGAGAAAGGGTGTCATATTGAGAAGCTTCCATTACAAGCGTTAAATATGAACTGGAGCCGCTGCTACATCTGAGATAATATATAGTAGCTGGCAAGGGTTAAGCCCGCTCTCTTATTGTCTGGGAATTCTATTAGTCTGATACAAGCCCTTTTGCCGCTTTGTGTGGATCACACTGCCTGTCTAACACCACAGTATTCAGATCGCTTCCTCGCAAAAGCTATTAAAGAAATGTTGATTCCCCTTCTTAATTGTAAATCGCAGCTGCAGCAGTGGTGATTTCTCTTCTCTGGTTTCCACATAGATTTTGACCCTAGAACAGAAAGAGAGCGCCACGATTCACTAAGAAGGCAATTATCCTTAATCGGGTGAATGAATTGCCAAATGACTGTCTTAATTATTTTCAGCTCATTGAAAACAATGGAATTCCAGAGTACAGGAAAATAAATAGTTTTAGAAGTGCTTGCTAATTGTCACCAAAGTTTTTTTTATTCTGCTAAAGCTGTTGACCAAGACAATGATAAGGCTACTTAGAAGATAACTCTATGAAATGTGGTAAATGTCCAGAAGTTAAATTCAGCATTTTAAATTTGGGTTCATCCCACTGCTGTGCAGTTAGAACGCTGGAGTTGGGGGGAGGGGGGGGGCAAAAGTAACCCCAGGTTGTACAGCATTTGGTGTGTTGGCCCTGTGTTCCAACCCGCTGTCCCCAGGTCAGACATCAACCCTGTTCAGCAGATGGTCACCCAAGACCGCTGGAGATGAGTCAGCGACGGGCCCAGCAATGAAGTCTCAGGGCCTGCAGCCCTGCCTTGCGCATGACAGACAGCTAGAATTGTGTGTGCGTGCGTGTGTCCTCGCGCGATAGAGATATTGAGGCCGTGACCTCTCAAATGAAAGCCACACTGACAGAAGTCCATCTTCCGTCTGTTCTATTGGACGTATCGGGGGAGGGGGGAGGGGGAGGGGGAGGAGCCGTACTGGAGGAGCCGTGCATGCGAGGTGCCGTGCCTCATACCAGTCCATCTCGGGAAGACAAACATTCCCAGGTCACAGGCACATGAAGTGGCTCTGAGGGGTAGAGCCGGGACAAACGTCAATCAAAAATGTGACCTGTAAATAGAACCCAAGGAGATGCTCTTATTAAATCAGACTGCACAAACATAGTGCACTAATGCCATAAATCACTCACTATTGACATAACCCAGAATTTATATTTAGCTTGACTTAAAAAAGTTTGTAACATAAGGCTTGAGAATTCACGAAAGGCAGTTCTCTCTCATGTTTCAGAGACATGAGTATTTTTATCAGAATGTTGTTTCAGTTTGCATTTCATAGGTTGACCCTATATAATTAAAGTTGGTGGTAAAGCACGACACAGAGAAATGTTGGGTATGGTCAAGCCGCAAAAATTATTTGCTTGTTGTTTCCTACTTCTTGTTGTTTGCCTTGAACGCTATGCTGACTCAATGTGGCTTGCAACATTCTGCATCAATCGTCAAGATATTTAGTGGCTGCTCCAGTGGATGCTATAGTGTAGCCATTGGTGTAACCATATATTGACCTTGTTACCAAAATGTCTGTTGCAATTCATTTGGAGTGATTGTCCTTTTAAAAACACACCGCCACCTATGCATCACCAAACACATTTCAGGTTTATTAGCTAAGAAAATCCCATGAAGAATGGCAGGCTTATCTCACAACAGAATATTAATCTAGTCAGGCTCGTATTACCAGATGATTACGAGCATGAGAAGTGAGGCTACCACTGAACTGGTGGGACGATCTCAACAAAATTGTAGCTTGGACATCTGTCTGACAGTGGCTCTTGAAAACTAGGAAAGGTGTCTTTTACCAGCATTTATGGATTCCCACAAGCTGTAGTCTTAAATACAGCGAGTTTTTATGTCTGCTGTCCAATTTTTGTCAAGCTAAGATTTATAGAGTGTGCCTCATACTGAGATTGGAACTGTACATTGTGTACATGGCATGTGGTATTATAAAATGGATGTGGTGTGCAGTGTGTTATTTGAAGTTGTAACTAACCACTCTATAAATGATCTTAACTGCTCAGCAGGAGGAAAACCAAAAGCATCCAGTTATATTGTTTAATAAAAGGGTGCAAGGATGCAGATGCCACTAAAAATAAGGTATCTGCCAGCAGCATGGAACAGATTTTGTTATTTATTTTGTCAGCTGACCAAATATGACGGCACATCACATAGAATTTGAGAACAGTCTATAAAGATGAGGTTGGAGTTTTTCAAGCTGGTGGTCATGGCACTGATTTTGTTTCCTTGGATATGCTCTAATTTATTTGAATGATACTGTGTTGAGGCAATGTCATTTGGATAAATGGAAAGATGCTACTGTTTGTGTAGCATTTGTACTGATTTTTCTTTTTACAAGCTTGTCAGAATGGGCTTAGAGAATGAGAGAATGTGTGTGTGCATTATCTGAATGGTATTTTACTGGTTATAGGGGTTAAAGTATTTTGTATTTTGAATAAAAGTGTGTGCATGTGTTTGTGTGTGTATGTGTGTGTTTATGTGTGGGTGCGTGCATGTGTGTGTCTGTACATGTCGATACCTTCATGCCTAACATGCTTTGCACTTCCTCTGTTTGTTCTCCAGAAATGAGGTCCACGGGCACAGCCCACCATTTCTCCTTCCTGCTCAACTCCACGGATTACCGCATCCTGCGCATGGATGAGGACCATGACCGCATGTACGTCGGCAGCAAGGACTACATCCTTTCTCTGGACCTTCACGACATCAACAAGGAACCCCTCATTGTGAGAGAACCTCCCTATCTCTACCAACCCCCCACCCCCATCTCTAAATATATTCTCCTCTGCCAGGGCAGTATTTCTTCCTCCAACAGTACGGTTAAGCTACTGCAGCCCAGTGCTACGTCCACAATCGTCCTTGCAAAGCTTCCCGTTCGTTTTTGAGATTGCGCACGTTGTCCGTTCCAGGTAGAAAATCACTGTAAAAGCCGCTTGGACGTGACAGGGCCTGTGGAGCTCATTACATTTTGGGTGGATACTGCTGTTGGTTAGTCCAAGGCATATAAAACAAATCAACGTGGGTTGGAGTATGTGAAGTTATTTTATTGTTACAGAATGTTTTTTTTTTCTCTTCAGATCCACTGGCCCGTTTCCCCGCAGAGGAAAACCGAATGCATTTTATCTGGGAAGGACAGCAACGTAAGTATTCCATCTGATGGAGTGCGCACGGATATTCATTTGTCGGGCTTGAAAGCACAGTGCCAGTTCGTGTTAGCCCTTTGATATTCTGCCCTGCTGTGAATTTGCTGAATAATGAGAGGGGTCTTTGAAACCCTTTTTTATCGATTTGAATGTGACACAAGCGCAAGAGGACTGAAGAGACGTGGAGCCGCGTGGAACGCTCGGCGTTGGGCGGGAAAAGACCGAGACCTTTTGGGGTCTCCCGCGCGCGGCAAGCGCAGACGCTGTGTCCAGCGTGTTACAATCTAGTCGCCGCCACGGGGAAGAGCGAGGCGCATTGTACGTTTGAAAAATAAAGACAGAAGGAGGGCTGAAGGAGGAATCCATATCAATCACAGACTTCTTATAGAAACAGCGGGATGGGAGCCAACTGGTTTTCTCTCTGTCCCTCCCTGCCACTCTCTTTGTTGTGATCCGGAGCAGATAGATTCCTAAGGGTCAAAAGACAAGGTTGAAATTAGCTTGAAGTGCAGCTCAGTGATGTTCCCAACATTGGTAGATCTCTGGGATTTGATTGGCGGATTGGATTTGAGGCTATATTATCAAGGTCAGCTGTGGTTCAGGAGCTGAAAACAATAGGACTGCTCTGTGCCGAAGGAGGACCCCAGGATTGTTGATGTTCTGTAACACAACCCCTTGTGGGCAAGCAACCCCGTGCCTTCCCTGTGCCTCAATGCTCGAACATAATATGAAGAATGATGATGGTGCTTTTGGGGGAAAAAGGAAAACAAATATGCGACCTTAAGGCCTCAGAAGATCAGCAAGGGAAATAAGCAGGCAAAAGAATAATCAAACTCTACCCACCTTAGGCGTAGAAAAGCAGCAAAATCAAACTTCAGCTCGTTGAGGGATATTTTTAAAATGCTCTCGCTAACAGCAATGCAGCATTGGCTCCTGTATTGATTTCCTCTAATTCCACTCACAAATCGTCATGCAGGAGTGCTTAAAGGAGGCGCAGGACACTTTTTGAATTGACTCTGAGGGAGAGAGAGGGAGGCCCATGTGGATAATAACGACGCTCCCCCGCTGGTACAGGGAGAGTGGGGCTAGTGTTTACCCAACTGGAATGTTCATTTACATGCGTGTGGCACCCTCCCACATCACACTTTCCATTAATGTGGAACTGCCCTGTTTGTAGTTCCATTCAGAGAAAAGCTGGCGTATTGGCCACCAAGAACAGCTGTTTTTGTTTAAAATAATGATGTAAACACACAAATATACACCAGATATAATATTTTAATCGAAAGGAAAATATCGTTTTTTTATTAAATTTTTTTTGAAAACATCAATTACTTATAAAGCTAAATGTTAATTTGGCTATTCCCGGAATTCTTGGTGTTTAAATTGGGTCACCCCCACAATTTACATGCCAGGCACACCAGGAGTGGTCGTACTTTGCGAATTGCGTAGTGACTGGCTCGTGATTGTAGCGCGGTAATCTGTGTGGATGACAGGAGAGCCTCAAAGAGCTTCAGTCACTCGGGCGGCCCGGAACACCTGGAGGGTTAAGCCGACAGGAGTCGCGGTAACCATGGGAAACATGGATCTCTTCGGGGAGTGACATGTAACGATGCAGAAATTAGCAATTCTTAGAGGGTAGAATCCCCTGCAAGGATCAGGCATGGTTGAAGGGGTGCACGTATTCATGCACATGCAAGTGGTCGCTTCTCCACAGGGGGGGATCAAATTAAACTGCACAGATTTTGAGATGTGCATCTGTGCCATCTGTAGCTTTCATGCGTAGCTTTTTTCTTTCTGTTGAAGGACTTAAGCATATAAATAACAAAATGGCATTCAAATCACGTGTTCGCCTTCGGCAAGAATATGGGTGAACACACCCGTTTTTTTTTTTTCTTTAAATGAAATGTGTACATTTTTCTCCCAAACCAGTGGTTGATATGCAAACTAATATTGTAATAAGGCAAACCCTTTCAGATACCCAGGTGTCCCTTTGAAATCCAGCAATGTCTTGCCTGCCAGTGACACAGATGTCTTCAGCTTTCATTTCTTTCTGACCACAGCATGGGTGGGCATCAAATGAGACCAAATTTGTACGGAAGGAATTCTGAGACAGACGCCTGTCTCGTTTCCACAGAGGGCGAGTGGGAGAGGGCCAAAAAATGGGTTATAATTGGAGATCGGCTTTTTATTAGCACCTGAGACTGGTGGGCTATTCAAAAGCTTGCAGAGGATGAACAGCATGTAGAAGCAAAAGGCTTCCAGTCAAAAGGAAATTCTGGGAAGTCGATGATTTGAATTTAGTTTTTGTTTGCCTTCTCACAACAGTTTGAAGAATTCTCACAATTTCAACTGGTTCTAGAAGTTTTGTAGATGCAGGTATTGATGACTTAATATTTGGAGATTTTATCTCAATCAGTGAGCAGGGTTTTGGCAGAATCAATCAGCCAATGGTCCTCCTTTTGTTCATTTGTTGAAAAAATACTTGAAGATTTTTTATTTTTCTTAGTTTTAAAATACTTCTTTCACATTCTCTCGCCTTTTACAGGGAGAATGCGGAAACTTTATTCGTCTGATCGAGCCGTGGAACCGCACACACCTGTACGTCTGTGGAACAGGGGCATACAATCCCGTCTGCACCTACGTGAACCGAGGACACAAGGCCCAGGTAACCATAACCGGATGGTGGATGTGGAGCAATGGCAGAGCAACTGTGCCCATTGAGAACACAGAAGTGTCTGTTGTTTGTCTGTTTGTTTTTTTGCTCTTCACCACTTTTGGTCATCTATTCTCCACTTGAGGACCTATTGCCCTGATAGCCTCAAGGTGGGTTCTCACCAAATCCGGTGATGACGCATGGGGACACGCTGGACCCCCAAACTGTGCGTTTGATGGGCGGTGCTATGTAAATAATTTAGAAGGGTTCAGTAGCGTACCAGGGAACACTAACGGCACCTGATTGGTTAGGCGTATTGCGGTCCTTGGTTTCGGCTCCATTTTCAAACTGGAACAACATGGTGGCCTGTTCATAAACTTTTCTTTATTCCACCTAAACAGTCCACTAAAATACGTTTCTGAAAACATTTGAGACGAGAAATAGGCTATGCAGTTGCTCAATCTTGATTCATATTTTATCTAAAACGCCTACTTTGACCTTTTGGTCCAAGTTTTGCGAACCAAGCGAGCTGCGCTGGACGCATTAATTTCCATAGAGTATTTGTGGAAACTATTCTATGCAAATTCAGAACCGGTGAATGTACCACACACTCGCCGCGCCGCATCCAATGAATAGAGTGTCGAACCGAGGCACCTCGCCGGATTTGGTGAGAACCCTCCTTCAGAATGTTAGTAGTTGGCTACACAGAGACAGAATGACCCCAGCTGGTGAGGAGTTCTGCAACTGAGCTCAAAACGCTCTGAAGCCGTGCCAGTTGTCACCTTGGCTGGGAGGGAAGTAGACCCCTCAGATCTGCCTTCCAGTGTCAGAACTAAAGAAAACACTGAATGGACTCTCTTTTAGTATTATCTCCCCTGGCTGCTTCACCTGTCTGGATGCAGGACTTTGGTGGCAGTCTAAAAGGGACATCATTAATGAGTGAGTTTCTCCTCCATCAAACATGAACCCCAAACCCAACCCTTCCTCCCAGGCCGCTATCAAATCTGTCGTAGCTAGAGTCCCAAGAGCACATTTACTGCACAGCGGTACCATTTAATTGGTGGGCTTGAATTTCCCTGTCCAAGCCAACCGTATTCCAATTTGAGTGAATTCCCTTATTTAGCGTTTTTTACTCCTACCCAAAACCCTGAGTCTCTCTACTTAAACATGTTACTTGTTTTATAACGACAGTCAGGGGACCTTTCAAAAAAGGAACGATTCTCATTGATTTTCCATAGACCTGAAGTAAGGATTCTGAAGATTCTTGGTTTGCTCCTGCCCAACCGCTTCCCTACAGGGTCATTATCAACACAGTCGCCTAGCAACCGCACAGACAACAGGCCGCCCCTGGCCAGTGCAGCACCACTCTACACCATACCAGGGCATTTACAGCACCAGCCACCTCTTGACCAACACCTTTTTAGATACTATATCTACAGTATTCCCTAGACTTTCCACATCATTCTCTATTAGTGTCGACTGTCAGTAATTCTCTATGAGGGCTCCATTATAGTGTCCATGGAATCTCCTTGTTATACATTAACAGGCTGTTATTTTTTTGTCTTTACATTAAATGAACAGAGCAGACAGTCTCATAATTCGTCTGTTCTTTCATGGAGAAGACTGCGACAGTGATGTGAAACCATACACCGTCAAATGGTCTTTGGCTCCAGACAGGAAGCTGGGTCAGCCATCCCAGTAGTTGGCTTTTAATGGTTTTCCTTTCCAAAAGTTTTCAAAGCTCACTGGCATACACTCCTTCATAGATGTATCTTGTCAGGACTGCATTTTTCCACACAAAAGCTTTTAATGTGTGTGTTTTCTTTGTTCTGTCATTTTAAACCCATGTAATCAGCCCTGTGCAGTTCGGTTTTATGCGTGTACATAATTGTAGCTTACATTATACTATGGCCCATTTCACACCACTAATTGACTCATTTTTGGCAATGGCTGATACTGTATGGTGGTTACATTTATATGTCAAATGTACTAATAATATTCCTGCAGTTTGTGCCATCTGGCTTGACAACAGACCTGCAGTATGGGTCAGATTTATTCTCACTGCTGTTATACTCAATTTTCTTTCTTTCTTTCTTTCTCTCTTTCTGTCTTTCTCCTCCTTTGGATGTCAATCCATACCTTCCAATGCTTCTCTCTTCCTGTACTATGGTCATCATATCTGGCGAAGACCTTCTATTAATATTCCCTATTGCCATGTCGGGTGTGAGCCGGAGTCAACATTATTGAGCTTCCTCTAGTTGGTCCTGAAGCAGTCAGCTAGCTTGTGCCAGAACCAGGGATCTTTTGTGGCCTATGGTGTGGCCACACCTCTCTTGCCCAGTCCCAGTGTTGACACTAGAAAGGTGGTAATGCCCACCCTCCGGACATGTCATATCTTCTGTTTTAGGCCGCCCAACACCTGCAGATGCCCCAGTCCGGAGGGAGAGCCAGCCGGGCTGCAGATTACAGCACTACCCCCGAGCCAATGGGACATCAGGTGGGGCATAGTTTTGGGTCAGGTGCCCTGGATGGGCGTGACTGGTTTCTGAGCTCCACACCGAATCAGGGCAGGGATTTGAATGCCAGCTCATTGCAGACCTGAATCATCACACCCGGTGTCTTTCCAGGGGAAATGGGGGTTGCATGCGTCAGCACCTAACCTCTTGCTTTTTCTCACACTTTCCGTTTTTAACACGTCTGTTGTTCATCTCTAGATGAGGCTCTGGTGAAGTCACTTTTTTTTTTTTGTCAACTAAGCATGCATGTTATTTAATCCCTTACTTTTTATTTTATCATTTATAATCTTGTTTTCTTTATACATGTTATTTTGGGCTGGTTCTGCATTCATTCTCTCTCTTTCTCCTTCTGTGTTTACCCTGATGCAAAAAGGAAAACTTTTAAGTTATTTTAAAATGAGCTCTGCTTGCTGTCACTGTCTGAACATATAAAATATATGTGCTGTGATTGTGTTAGAAGAGGGCCTGGAGTTGTGGTCTGAAGGGTCAGAGTATACTGTAGTCTGGACAGTGTCACAGTTGTCTACAATAAGGTCTTGGTCAGTGGAGTTCACCATGTATGGGCATGTACAGTGCAGTCTCGGTGACCACTCCTATCACACCCCTATGTGCTGTCAAAGATAATCGTATAAGGGTTTCAACATCACTCATAGTAATTGATGGATTAGTTTGGTACCTTTTTTCTGTATTTGATTGGGATTATGGTCAAATCCACCTTCAGGGATGCTGCATATATCTAATAGACACATTTTCAGCTAATATAATTAAGCTTGCAGAACTTAAACTACTATTTTTGCTGATACATATATTGGAAATTTTTTACCAGTGTTGAAGAAAAAAATCAACATGCACTAATGCTAAAATAATAAAGCCATGTGTAATATGTCTCATACAACTCAGTGATGAATTACTGATGAAAAAGGCCAAATCGACTAGCCTTTCAGCATACAATTTATGCCAACCATTCATTCTGCCCACTCAGTGTTTTTACACATAATGAATGTGGTCACTGATGTGAATTATCACCAGTGCAAAGAATAAATGTGCGGTGTGGGTACAGACGTGCAGAATGTCTTCCTGCTCCAGATCATGAGAACTCTCATTTATCCCTCCATATGGACTAAAGTTTGCACATGTCAAATTTAAAACTGAAGAAGTAGCACTGGTTTGTACAGACCAGAGCTTAGTTTTTAAGTACTGTTTACCTCTGAGATAAAACATTGAACAAAGCAGAGTGCATGCGCCTCGAAAATAATTACAGGGCAAGGTAAAGACAAAATAATTTGACCTCATTTGACCTTGGAAACTTGCAAATTGGCATTAAACTGGATTAAAGAATTCCCATGCAAGATTCCAGTTCTAAATCAACCGTGCGCAGAAAAGTTGCACAGCGAGACACTTCAGACAGGATTACGAAAGAAAAACACAATCCTGTGTTTCAGTGCAGAGCAGTGTCTCATCCCTGGTTTTAATTAAGCCTCAAGTTGAAGTGAAATGACGCCCATATTAAAGATGTGTGAAAGGTCTTTATGTCCACGACTGGCCCTCCCTGTTGAAAGTGTGGGCGGACAGCGATGTCTGTCTCGTTTGCCCCACCCTCGGTTTAAGTAATCCCAACTCTCTCCAACTCCACGATGCGTGTCATCGCATGTCGGAGTCCACCCACCGTATCAAAGGTTTTTCTGCCAATCGCCAGAGTGCAAAGCTCCAAAGACACCAGGAATGCCCAGAAGCCATCAGTCATCTGACTCACATTTGGGAGTTGTGATTTTCGGGTGGATCGCAGGTGCCCACAGCACAGAAGGGCTGTAAGTGAGAGTTATCCTGGGACCCTAATGATCACTTTTTGTCCCTCACAGATGTGTTTCTGAGTCCCGAGTTTTGTAATGATTTTATTGTAAGGAGTTACTGCCTTTTGTCTTTGTTTGTTGTTTCAATATGTCCTATAGTCTGCCTGGTAGACCCACAGGCCACGTTACAGTCATAATAAAGCTGATAGTCCATGCACAATAACACAATTAGCACTGTATTGTTTACTGTAATTGGACTATCAAATTAATAATGGGACCATTTTGTGTGCTGTCTTCCTCAGGAATACATTTTCCGCCTGGAACCGGGCAGAGTGGATTCTGGAAAAGGGAAGTGTCCCTACGACCCCAAACTCAACAGCGTCTCTGCTTTGATCAGTGAGTACCTTCTGGCTGGCATATCATGCTCCAGACGGAATGAGCTGTGTTCAAAAGGGGACTGTTTCAGTCTGGTTCTCAAGTTCTCACGTCCCCAAGGAATGTTTAAAGAATCCTCTGGCTGGGACTGTCCCATCCCCATACTCCCTGTCAGCTCTACTGAAAAGAGGCAGCCCTTCCCAGGACCTTTCTGATAGACAAATTATTTTAGCATACTCTTAAAGCATTTATTACATTTCAGTCAATGGGGCCACTTGATTCATGCCCTTCCCACAGGGAAATTTTTAATGCAAGGCATTCATTGTTCTTCTCTCATGAAATGGTGGAATTTAAGGGATGTTGTCGAGTAAAGGGCGTAAAACTCTGTGCCATGGCACAGAAAATGCTTTATTAAAGTATTTTGTTTGTAAACCATATCAGTCAATTTATTTATGGGTTTGGACCTTTCTTCCAAAGGTTCACTTTTAATGAGAAATGTGAACAGGTCTAATCTATCCATGTAATCTCTTCCAAAGGAGTGTGATTCCGTTTGTTGTCGGACGTGGAAGCTGCCATTGTGAATCACTCTTATTCACAGAATTCCAAGAACACATTTTTGGCTGTGCATTTGGACATTATCTTAGCTCAGCTGACTTAAGAGGAACAAACAAGTGTGACTCAAACACATTATATTCCCCTCTGCTCACTTGTGACTCACATTTGGAAATCCCATTTAATTTAAGACTAATTTACTAATACCTTGTCACTGTCCTGCATCCACACGCTGCACCCATACCCATGCATCCCTAAACCCACATTTTGCCTCAAAGCAAAGATTGTGGAAAGGGCCAGAGAGTGGGAAGAATTTAGTGTTCAATTGTTTTTTAGCTCTGTTTTCTTTCTGTGCTGCATGGCCTCTAATCCAGGCCCATGGAGCACCTGCCCATGTGCCAGTGGTGTGGAATGGCACCTGTTCTGAGCTTTGGTCTCAGGCAGGTTGTGGTGTAACCCTCTGAGGGTCCCCACTGGGTAGCAATGTCCTGCACCACGTCCTGCCAGCGTCACATGTGTGCTTCACATTTCTCCCGCTCAGCCTCTCTCTGACCTCCCAGTGTTGTCCTCCCCAGCACCTGCCGTGTGCTGTCAGTCTCGGCTCTTCCCTCGCTTGTGTCTGGCTCTTAGTCTATCTTAGTGTCTCTATTCATCTACGCTCCTCCTTGTGTGGCTGTTCCGACATTTCTTCCTGTGCGGCTGTCGCGGTCTTTCCTCCATGCGTCCGCCTCCCTGTGTCTGAGCGTCCTGAATAATTACCGAATTAAATTTAAAAAGACAGACACGATGAGGGCTATCTGAAACTATGCAGGACGAATGGGACACCTGTGCTTTTCTCCTGTACTGTATCTGGGGGGGGTAAGGGGATCTCCTGCAGTTTGTGCCAAGGGTCTGTGGGTGGCTGAATATCAAAGGTCCAGCATTCCACTTCATGAAAAACATCTTTCTCTCTGTCTCCCTCTCTGTCTCTCTCTCTTTCTCATATGCAGATGGTGAGCTCTACGCTGGGGTCTACATTGACTTCATGGGAACAGACTCCGCCATTTTCCGCACTCTGGGGAAACAGACCGCCATGCGGACAGACCAGTACAATTCCAGATGGTTAAATGGTACCGGTTTTTTTTTATATTTTGAAAAAACATCCCATTTTATTGTCATTTCTGTCATCTTTGAGCTTTTCAGTAAATAGTATGGACTGACTATCCTATTATGTTCTTGTTTTCTTATCTCAGAATCATTATGCATTATTTACGTGAATTATACTTTGTCTTTTGGTTTTTCTCTGTTTTTGGCAATTTACACTGGCACTGTTTCTTATAAGCCGGGTAAATCAGTACAGTCAGTACTGCATGATCAGGTGTGGATGTGAATACTTTCTCCCATTATATTACATTATCCCATTTCGTCCCACAAGGCTCCCAGTCCTAGTCGGCGCTGGCATGGTAAGGGCTCAGTGTGGACTGTGGGGCGCACCACTAAAAATGGTATCTTAGCTGAGTGCATTATTTTAGTTACATCGAATGTACTTTATTTTAAAATGAATCATGGTGAATGCGTGCTTTGAAAGGGCACTCATTTCCATACCAAGCAGACGTGAGTGTGATAGTCAGTGAGACCTCTGTACCTGTAAGTAACAGACCGGAAAATGAACAGCGCTTTTTTTTTACACCTGAGATCTGTGACTGTTTTTTTCTTTTATACGCCTGCAGCGGTGTCAAAGGCGCCATCGCGCTGTCGTCACACGTCTGCGGCGCGCGCCGACTCTTAAATGGGCAGATAAACCTGAGCTATAGATAGACGGGACAGGGAGAGCCGCAATCTGGCCTCCCTCGAAGGCGACCCGCTTAGATAATGAAGTGCTATTGAATCGTCTTTGTGGACAGGTGGCGAGGCGTATGAAATTGTCGCCGTGTCAGAGAAGCATTTTATCATGTTAATGGTATATGTGTTAATGGTGTATGTGGTGTTGGTCTCCATAGTAATGGCACTCTCTTGCTCATCTTCTATCTCCTTCTTTCCCCAGACCCCACATTCATCCATGCGCACCTAATTCCAGACAGCGCTGAGAGGAACGACGACAAGCTCTACTTCTTCTTCCGGGAGAAGGCCTTGGAAATGGGCCAGAATCCCGTGGCACAGGCCCGAATCGGCAGGATCTGCCTGGTGAGATCTGGCCAGACGTCCATCACGCATTGAGAGCAGGCGATGTGACACAACGATCCTCTCATTTAAACAAATTAAACGGAATAATCTCCTCCCACCCTCAGTAGTGGAGTCCTTGTTTGTGTTAGGACGACACTCCGGAATGCACAAGGACAGAACTTCCCGGTAAACAATGCACCCTTTCTGTAAAAAAGGGGGTTGCCCTTACCCAGCCCCTCAAAACATGCGATCCTGGCTGACGGTGTAAACTCCCATGTCCCCAGAGCAGCCGTTAAAGGCTGCTGGGCCTTTAAAAGCCCAGCAGCCCTTCAAATATGGCTCTGTCTGACCTGCAAAAGGATTTAGTGATTGACCGCCAATCTCTTAATGAAAACACTGGCCTACCCTCAGCGACAAATGAGCAGCCCAGGAAAAAACAAAAGGGAAATGTGTTTGTGAGCTCCGCTGGGCCCTAGTTCACACACATGCAGAGCAGTTTACTCAGACACGTATGGCCCAGTTTTACAGCCCCTCGAGTGGGTCAGCTCATGACCTTGTGTGAACACTCACCCTCTCTCTCTTTTTCTCTCAGTAGAGATGACGCAAGTCTCTCACTCATGGGAATATACTAATATTTACTTGTATTATCTCCAAGTACATCCACTCTACATGCTAGAAGATACTGTATACAGTACTAAATGAATATTCTAAACATAAATCATATTCTTAATTTTTCTTAATAATTGTGAGCTATTACAATATATGGCAGTAATTTTTAAATATCCATAGCGATATGTCATACTGTTAAAAGAGTCTTTGAGTAATATTAGAAATATGGCTAGTTTCAGGAGAAATATTAGCATGATTAACATCAACACCGCTTCAAAGAAACTGAATTCCTGCTATATTATATAAATATATCTCTGCTGTGTTATTTTATTTCATCCCAGTCCTTGAAATAGCAGTTTCCAAGTTCAATATGTTAAAACGGGAATGTGTGAAGTGTGAGGAGTCACTCAGTAAATCACACTCATTGGGTTCGGGAATTTTGGCTGGTGTCTGCAACAGATGGGACTCAGAAAAAAGAGAGAGGAGCTGTTCACTGCCTTGTCTTGTTCAAAGACAATGTTCCCTGCATGCTTTTCTATTGTTTGAAACTGCAGTGTATGTAGATGCATGTGGGTGGGGGTGGGTACTTCCACCATTGTCTGCGGATGTGATAAAGCCATGTCTCTTTTACCCCCCCCCCCCCCCCTCCCCCCCCCTCCCCACAGAATGACGACGGTGGTCACTGCTGCCTTGTAAACAAGTGGAGCACCTTCCTGAAGGCCCGACTCATCTGCTCTGTCCCGGGGGCCGACGGGATCGAGACGCACTTCAATGAGCTTCGTGAGTCCTCCTCCCTCAGTTCTCCCATGCTGTTATATCCCGGCCCCTGTTATCTCTAGTTTTTCCTCAGCTCCCAGTTTCTCTGAAGGCATTTCATCCTCTGAGTTGTTTCCTCAACCATTTCGCTCTCAGGCCGGCAAGCTCTGAAACACCTTGTTACAACCAAATGCCTAGCATATGCCTCACCTGCGCAGTCACAGCCTTCCAGTGCCTCTCTTGCATCATATCTTAGTAACTATCCTCAATGTTGTGGTCCATTTGTTTGGCATATTTTAAAAGGTTGCAGTGTGCACCTTTCAGCACTTTTACAAGAAAGAAGTACATTTCTGTCATAGACCCGACAAAAAAGAAAGAAAACAACAATGATAATGTCTCTTTAGACTATTAAAATGTCTCTTCCCTATTTCCTAACACTTATCAGCTGCCTCCCTCTTTCTCTCTCTGTCCCGGGAGAGGCTTGCAAGTAAATTGATATGGCAGAAGGCCTCAAAATTCCAGCCGCCATGTCTAAAAGACGACTGTTTAACTGGGCGTGCAGCCAAATGAAGATCAGCTGAGGGGTGAGGAGACAGGACTGACCCCAGATCAGCTAGTGGGTCCTCTGTGCCTGTGTCCCAAAACCTGACCTGCAAGCACCTTCCCACCACCAGTCCAGGCACCTCTCTACCTACTCACTCATATTTGTTTGAAACAAACTGCGTGTGCGTGCGTGTGGAAAGCAGGAAGTGTTTCAGAAATATGTCTCTGGCCCAGATTTACTGGGATGAAGATCTTTTTTTTTCATAAATCCTTAGCAGTATTAGCTTGACAAAAATAATAATTAATAGAAAGCGTTAATCCCAAAGTAACCTATTTATGCAGTCTCACCTGAACACACTATTTCAAATGTAAGTACATTATTTTCTTGGTGAAATATTTAAATTCATATATCTTTTCCATGTGCTTGTTCCTCTTGAGTTATGTACCACCCATTTTCACAGTCTAACAACGGGTTGTCAGTTTTCAGCACTGACTCAGCAGACTTATTCCCAGAAGCCCCCAAAAGCCCTGCCCCACTGTCATGCTAAACATGTTACGCGCATCATTGTGCATGCCAAAATCAATTAACACTTTCAGATTTCCAGTAAACAAGATGCAGAAATAAACATTGAACAGATTAGTTCAGTATAAATGTTGCGGTTAATAGATAATAAGTAAATAGGAATTAATAGGAATATGGGCAGCCAATAGTATGTTAGGTAGCTAGGTAGTTAGGTAACCAGATCCAAAATCCATACATTCCTATTCATTCCACGTGGAAATCATGTGCACATATACCTAGCTAGTGATATAACATTAACATTTAATCTAGTTTTAATGTACAGTGCCCACCAGATTTTTTGGCAACCCTGGAAAATATGGCTATAAAAATCGTCGTTTATCAGCAAGATTTACTTTTTGTGTTTAGGAACTATTATGTGGTAATTTTCAACCTGCTTCACTGAGGTATAAACATGCGGTGACACACGGGCCAAAACCCCGTAGTCATCCATCACCATGGGGAAGATCAGAGAACACACAAATGAAATAAGACAAAAGGCTGTTGATCTTCATAAATTAGGTAATAATGACAAAATAGCTTTGTGTCTGAAACTATCTATTTCTGCCATTAGGGCAATAATGAAGAACTTGTAGCAAATGGAGCTCTGAAGAATATGCCTGGAAGATGACACAAGTGTAGTTTGCCCCCACACATAATGAGGAGGATGGTTTGGGAGACAAACATTTCCAAGGATCACAGTTGAGAATTGCAGAAGTTGGTTTGCGTCCTGCGGTCTCCAAAATACAATTAGAGGACACCTCTATGCCAACAAGCTTATTTAGAAGGCTTTCCAGAAGAAAGCAACTGCTGTCATCATACCACAAGCGCCTGGACTTTGCTAAATGTTACCAGTGGGTGCTATGGACAGACAAGTAAAAAATGTAGCTTTTTGCCAGTAAATACCAATGGGGGGTTTGGCATAATAAGAGCCATAGAAAAGAACATTATCCCAACTGTGAAATATGGGGGATGAAGGTGGTGGATCTGTGCTGTTCTGGGGCTGTTTTTCCTCCAACCAGGTAAAATTGCTAGGATACATGGTATTATGGACTCCATCAAATACCAGGAGATTTTAGACCAACATCTGGTTGCCTCTGCCAGAGGGCTAAACATGGGTCATGTATGGATCTTCCACCAGGACAATGATCCAAAGCATACATCAGAATCTACAAAAAATGGTTCACTGACCACATAATCAAGGTTTTGCAATGGTCATCCCAGTCCCCTGACCTGAGCCCCATGGGAAATTTGTAGGGTGAGTTGAAGAGGAGAGTCCACAAGCGAGGACCAAGGACTCTGGAGAGATTCTGTATGGCGGAATGGTCTCAAATCCCTTGATATGTGTTCTCCAGCCTCGTCAAACATTACAGGAGAAGGCTTTTATCTTGGCAAAGGGAGGGTGCACATAAGTACGCTACTAAATACAGGGATGCAAATACAAACAAACTGTGACACGTACTTAATTCAAAATATTCAAATAATTTTGCATTAAAGATTTGTTTTTCCTCTGATCAATTGTATCACAATTACATATTGAATTTTTTCATTTTTCTGAGCATAGAAGACAACAATAAACAATAAACAGAATGTAATCTTGCACTTTGCTTATATTAATTGAAGTTGCCAATAGTTCTGGTGGGCCCACCATCGGCTTCACCATTTGTAGATCTTAATGGTTTCATTCCAGTTCAGTGTGATATTTCTAAAATGCTCACAAAGCCTATGGTTTCCTTTATCTGACATTCTCATGACTATGCATGCACGGTTTGAATAGTGTCTTCTTGTCCACAATCAATATAATGTCATCGGGTTCTTTCTGAGTTTCACTGGGCTCACACTGGTCCGAGCGTTAACCTGTTGACATTCCAGCCTGGGCCACTCACTGTGCGCCTACAGACAGGCCTTGCTCTTGTGATCTTGTCGTCCACACGGCAACCGACAGCCAATCAGATATTGCAGAAGAGATTTGTCAGTACGAAGGAGTCAGGGTAGACTGGGTTTACGGGCCTGCCATGATGGAAGGGGAGCAGATTTGATCAGGCTGTCTGGACAGATGCGGATCAAACAGTATGGAGCTCATTCCAGATCCATTCTGAACCAGCCAGCAGGGGTGTCTGAAGGGGGAGGGTATGGGCTTAGTTCGAGCAGAAAATAACCCTTCTGAGGAAATTCTTAAAATGTGGATGCAGAGTTTTATTAACTGTAAAGCTGGGGGGGATGGCAGTTGAGATCCTGGCTCTTTTCACAGTTCTTATTATCATGCAAGCATTAAATCCCACAAGTCAACTTCCTTCAGACAGAGTTATAACTGTTAGCAGAGATTTAACAGTGATTGTCCTTATTGTCAGCAGTCCTGAGCAACGGATTAGATTACATTGCAGGTGTTTAGCAGATGCCTTCACAATTTATCATAGTATCCACTTGTACAGATGGATATGCTGTATACCTAAACCATTCAGCTTAATTTCTATTCTTAAGGGTACAACACCAGTGCCCTACCTGTGATTCAAACCTGCTACCTTTGGGTTAGAAGCCCAGTTTTCTTACCATTATTCTACATTATCACAACTAATTATTGTTTTTTTTTTCTGCATCACCCAGGGACCCATAGGTTTTTTTTTTTGGGGGGGGGGGGGTTTGTAATGCCAGTGCAGACAAATTGCCCTTCAGCGGAGAAGCATATAACACCTCACAACCCTGGCACACCCCCAATCCCTGCTTCTCGTAACCAGGACTGTTTCTGATGCGATCGTCTCAAATCCGTCTCACCGGATCTCGCTCTGTCTCTCCATGTCACTCTCAGGCCCCGGAAGGCTCTTGCCAGCTTCACGGGTTATTGAGGGTGGCTGAGGGCAAGTGAGATGGATTTTGCAAAGCATTAGAAACACGTGTATCGGGCCTCTCCCCTTCCCGATAATCTGCGGTCCGTGAATGAGATCATGACCAGAGACGGTTCACCAGACAAGCGCTTAAATGGCCTCTGGCTCTTCCAGGCGTGCGGCCTAAAAGGATAGTCTCCCATCACAAATCAATCCTCTAAACCACACACAAGAGACATGTTATTTTCCACTGTGGGGAATGAGCTTTGTATTAGGGTAGTTCTTAAAAATTCTGACTTATTGCAACGATTCCCCATCATCCCTTTCCCAGGTTACCGAAACGGTGTTGCTCAATACTTAAAATAGCCCTGCGTAAGCCTAGCCTGCCGTGGATGTAAGAATCCAATAAATGCATAATGCTGTCCCGACGCCACTGTAGCAGTGTTGCAGTGGTACAACGTGACTACAGCATTAATGTTGCATTCTGATAATGTTCCGCATTAACCAGGAATACAGGACGCATACAGTGCAAAAAAGTTAAAGAGTCTGTCTTTTTGGATGCACCATAAAAGGTCGTAAAAGGAGTAAATGAGCTGCATGTTCCAAGTTTTACTTTATTTATTATTTTTTCCCCTCACTGTTACAGTCCATAGCCAAGAGGACTGTCAGGCAGGAGTCAAATGTGTTATGGATTTCTCACTTGTTTGCCAAATGTTAATTCCTGTTCTTGTTTGCACTCCGCACCTGTCATTCCCAGGCCCTAAATGCAGAATAGAGGATTTTTTTTGTTGACTGTAACGCTTTTGTGAATGTCAAACAAAATCTACCAGCACCCCTTTTGGAGAGGACAAAGGTTTTAATTCATAAGATCAAAGAAAACAACAAAAACATACAAGTTGCCAAAATGTCTTAATGTTAATGGTTAGTGCACAAGCTATGAGTTAATAGTCTTCTTTAACACCGTTTTATTGGCGGTTTATCTGTTAATTATGACCGATAAGTGCTGGGTTTTTTGTACTCTGCGTCCAAGTTACACCTTGATCTACATGTTTGGACGAGGAACAAGGACTGAAAGTTTTTTGTAGGGATGTTTATTTATCAAAAAAGTTAAAAGTTCACAAGACTAAAAAGCTTAATTTGACACTCAGCTATAATGTATGCTACTTCAAACATTTTTGTGGTTTGCACTTGCAAAGACTTGCGGTTGTCATTTTTTCCCCCCGCGCCTCTCCCCTCACGTATGTGGTGCTTGGTCTCGTGCGTTCACTCCCTTCTTCCTCTGCTGCGTATTACAGTTTCCCTCTGGAGAGCCTGTCGCTCTGGGTGAAACCAAGACGGAAGAATTCCATCAGCTGTCCACAGACGCGGCCTTTTTTTTTTTTTTTTTTTGCTGATTTATCGTTGACTTTTGTGTTAGTGGCCGCGGGATAATCCGCTCGCAATTTTTGTGTCTGTGGGAATCAGGGGAAGCATGTGGCTCCTATTATGTCCCCATCATGCCGGGGTATCCTCGTCCCAAAATTCTCTCTTACGCTGCCGTAATTTTGACTGTTTTAGACAGCATGATTAAAGGCGTGGCTGGCTGGAACTTCCCCCTGCCTGGCTCCTGTGATGATCCTTGAAGAATAAACATTTTTGCCAATCGTACAGTAATTCAGGGCTAAATGGATTAAATGGATCAAACAAGAATAATGTTATCTCAGCCATTGAAGTGCTTCACCACAATGTTGGCACTTACTGATACTGTTCAACCAGCATTATCTTGCTCTGTTTTTCTAGGTTTTTGGTTGCATAATATCTTTCAAATAGAGCTTGTTTCAGCTCATGTTTCTCCTATTTTTTAAGTTCTTTCTGGGGTGGAGGACGCTTGTAGTGTTTCAATGGAAATGGTTTTATTTTGCCCAGGTGTGGGCGCTTTGTAACTTGCCTGTATGACCTTGGACCCATGATAGATTGACCTATGCAGTCCATCACAGATTCTTCCTTGGATCGGACTATTAGCGCCTGTGGTTGTGGTTGAGCTGGACCTGCTCCTATCCTGTTGACCTGCTCCTATCCTGTTGACCTGCTCCTATCCGGGAGCGGTGTGAATTTCCCCTTGTTTGCTCTTTTCCGCCCTTTGGATGTCCTTCTCACTATCACTGTCTCTCTACCTCGACTGTGATGGTGCTGCAGCCTCCCTAATAGTGCGCTCTGCAGATCAGCCAGATGTAAATAACAGGATGGATGCTCCCACCCTGCACACGGAGCTCACTATGAAGTATTAACTACCTGCCATAGACTTGAGATCTATCAGTGCAGTGATGTGCACATGCATATATGCCTGCACGTGTGTGCGTGTGTGTGGCAAATTTCTAACTAATGTTATTTTTTTCTGTTTCAGGGGATGTGTACATCCAGCAGACACAGGACACTAAGAATCCGGTCATCTATGGTGTCTTCTCCGTCTCCGGGTGTGTAACTGACCCGCACTCGCTCCGTGCCTCCATTTGATTGGATGGGCCCTGTGCATAGAGGTGGAAACAATGCCATATGGGTTGTCCAGAAAAATATTTTAAAACTTTTTAATCCCCATTTTTTTCCACAATTTCCAAAGCATAATTGTAGGGACATGGCTTCACTGCTTCATCAGCCAGGGAGGGTTCACCAAAACTCTTCTCTTCACATATGAGCTCTGCTCTTAATGCATCAGAGGACTACCTGATTAGGTAGTGCTCTGAATACTACAGGCACCTGATTTAACCAGAGACTCTGGTACTATTAGGGGGCTATAACCAGGGGCAATGAGGCAGGACAGTACCTGCTGACTGAAACCCTCAACCCCATTGAGCCACTATGCATGGCCCCACAGGGGGTACCGGCTGCAGGCCATACTGGCACAATCCAGGTTTGATTCTGTACCATGGAGCACTACACAAAAAATGCCTGTGCTGGATATGGCACCCAAAATCCCTTGCAGATGTACTGTGAATGTTAATATTAATCTAAATGTTACTGAAACATTATTAAAAGAGAATAATGTTACCATATGTCAGGCCCATTGAGTACTGATGCAGTCTGCACAGCAGAAAGCATAAGTGCACTTCCTGTCAAGCTGGGAAAACCCTTTTGGAACCCTTCGTAGCAGGGTGTCCATCCGCCGCATTAATAACCATCCGAACCAATTATAATTCACATAAACCTCACAGCTGCCGCCAATGCATGAGCGGTAATGAAACCTGAAAAGAGCACACATGGAAAGCAAGTCCAGCAGCTGTGGTACGCGGTGGACCGAAGCCCCAGAGGTCTTCCCGCCAACACTGACCCCAACCGCTAATCCCAAATAACAAGAGCAGTGCTGAGGGCAGGTCCATTCCCGTGTGTGAGGGGATAACTGCCAGACAGTTGTAGTACCCTCCTTCATTGTATGAGTCTGTCTGGGATTGGCAGTTAGCTTGGATGTGGAAATGGTGGGTGGTTTTAAACGTTGGAAACTGAAAAACAGATGTCTGGTTATTCTATTCCCTTCATATTTGAGTTTTTTGGAGAAGTCAACACTGAGGTTGCACAAGGCCAGTTGTGCCACTTTGAAGAGTTGGCTAGGGGCTGCACACATTGTTTCTGACTTTATTACTAAATTGTAGATTTGTGGTCTTAGTAGCCTCTGTTTTTTACTCCTCCGCTAATGAGTGGAACTTTATGTGAAAGATCTAAACATGAGTCTACTGTGAAAACATTAACAGAAAGACCGCTCAATAAACTTGCATTTATATGACACCTCCTCTCCTTCTAGACTAATTTGTGTAATTTGTGTCTGCTTTCCATAGTGTTACATGACATGATATTGCACCGATACAGTCCATTCCTTGCTAACAGTACTCCTCCTCTCCAGGTCTGTGTTCAAAGGCTCTGCAGTGTGTGTCTATTCCATGGCTGACATCCGCATGGTCTTTAACGGGCCCTTCGCTCACAAGGAGGGGCCAAATTACCAGTGGGTGGCCTACACGGGGAAGATCCCGTACCCCCGGCCTGGGACGGTGAGTCACTGCCGTACCCGTGTGTCCACTCTACATAGAGAGCTTAGCACTGCATGGTTCTATCTGTCATTTTTTGTATAAAATGTGTCTAACATGGAAATGCACTTTGTTGCTCTTTACTAGGGAGAAGACTAAATGCCTAAAATTACTTTACATACACGTTTAGATGAATAGTCGCAATAAAAAAAACAATGCTATGACAAGGGGACATTAAAATCCTAAAGTTTGATATTTCAAGACTATACTATCGTACTTTCTGCAGATAGAGCCCCATAAATCTAAAGTGACTATCCCAGTCTCCTCGGCTGCACGCCACAGCAACTCCATCAATATGACCTCAATATCTCCTGAGCCAGGTGATTTCCATATGAAATCTTCAAGGAATGCTTTCGCCTGCTGTAGATTGCATTAACATTGTTTATATCGAGTCCGATGAAATATCAGGTAAATATTGACAAGTTATTAACGGGGCATTCCCAGTGTGGTTCAATAGGGCTTTTTTATGCGGGCAGACTGAGCAGTCATGACTAGGGGTTTTCTTTATATCGTACTTTAATTCTATCAAAGTACATCATGTGGTGTCATCTTTGTAGGTGATTATTTCAGAAATAATCACAGTGTATAAATGAGAGCTGTGACGAAACACTAACAGAAATACTAGCTCCCAGAGCTAGTCAGAAAAATGGCATCCATATTGCAGTGAGATCTGGTTTCTCTGGTGATGGTGAATGAGCAGTTTGCTTGTGTATTCTTCCTTGCAGTGCCCAGGGGGGACATTCACACCCAACATGAAGTCCACCAAGGATTACCCCGACGAAGTCATCAACTTCATGCGGAACCACCCAACCATGTACAACGCCGTGTACCCAGTGCACAAGCGCCCCCTCGTGGTGAGGACGAACGTAGACTATGAGTTCACCACCATCACGGTGGACCAGGTGACGGCAGCAGATGGGAGCTATGAGGTGCTTTTTCTGGGGACAGGTGAGACGCCATTCTCTCCAGCTCCACCTGAAGTTTGTGATGTTCACCACACTTTTCATTTCTGCTCTCTTCAAGACGCAAAAACATGAAAGTGCAGTTCACTCTGGGACGAAAGGATTCATGCTATGTTCTCTGGCTTTATTTGTTTATACATAAATCACACTCCTTTTTATTGTATTAAAGGCTCTGGGTAAATTTATATTTGCTGACACCATTAGAGCCTAACTAAATGATTATGGGCAGATTATCTCATCTTGTCACACTGGGCCACCTCTTTCAACATTGTATGATTCTGATTGACAGTTTTCATCAACTGAGACAATAACCGGGTCGGAGTATGAACTCAAGAAGTTAAACAAAATTGCCAAAACACCCTTGAACCACTCCAGAAGCAACATATTGATGAGGCAGCTGTCAGTCACAGCACCTCTCCAACACAAAAACACATACACACACAGGCACATGCACACACACATGCACGCACCCACACATACACTCAAAGTCCCTTCTTTATCAATTAAGTAAACTGAATGAGTAAATTAAAAATGTGTGCTGTGTGTCTGCCTCATTCTAACAGGCAGAAGGAACATAAAAAATGTCACAATGTATTATAGGGATTGAAGAGAGATGTGAAAGCAGGCAGGGAAGTGTGAAAGTTCCCATTGTTTAAAACGCAATGTTAAGAAATCCCATGCTTTGGAGGAGTCTAATTTGGAGATCAGAAAAATATTATTGCAGGTTTGTTATGTGTTTAGATCACAGCATGAAAAATTGTGAAATTAACTTGTGATTTTTGAGACTGGTTCTTTCCTTGTACCTCAAGGAACAAGATATAAATGTTTTTTTGTTTTTTTTACCATCAAACTTACAGTGGCAAAACATCCTGAATATAAACAAATAGTTCTGCCAACCATAGGAGTAGTTCTTTGTGAAAAGTGAATCACAGGAAGCTTTAATTCTGAAGGAAAAAAAATCTCTTGAATACAAATTCTTGAATATCTATCAAAGTAGCCGGATACAGTAGCCCATTAGGGAATGATCTCAACAAATCTGTATATTCAGCCCTAGTCACTAAAGGTGTATTCACAAAGCAACTCAGAATCTCTGTCTAGCATGATAGCTTCAATTGTGTTTCCAGTGTAACCGCAGTCTGATAACCTATATCCTCTGAAACATTAATATAGACCCCAATCTCTGGATTTAGCACGACTGTGGAAGAATAAGGTGGCCCCCATTGCCGTCACACCCTGGGAATATTAATTACCACAAAGTCAATACAGGAAGCCCCTTAAATAGTGTATGGTTGGCTAACAAATTTTAAAAAACCCTTTCACTCATGTCATTTGTTAAGAACAAAAGCTGTGAGATATTATGCAAGAGTGGAAGATAAAATTTAAGAGTGTCTATCAGCTGCTTCTCTTCCTATTTTAGATGCTAAATAATTCCTCTTGTTCCTTCTCTATGAACCTCTTAGGGGAGAAATGACATCACTCCTACTGAACACATGTCCTTTGGAAATATCTCTTCTTTTGTGTCTTGTCTACCATGTTGAACCAGGACTATGTTGAATCAATGACTAATGGACTAACTAGTGTGATGGGCCAGAATGTATCTTAGAGTAGGGGAATGTTTCATTCTCTCATGGGCTGTCATTGAAGGAAAGTCTGCCTTTTGTTTGATGGCTTGTTAAGGCCACCATGCGTCACAGATATTGTACGCTCATGCGCGTGCCTAAGGAGAGCCGTCATACCTGGAATTCTTTCACAGTGTGAACTCTAAGTGCTAAAATGGCTCGCTGCTTTCCCGGTGTCTATTGCGCAGATCGAGGAACGGTTCAGAAGGTGATTGTCCTGCCCAGAGATGACTTGCAGACTGAGGAGCTGGTCCTGGAGGAGGTAGAGGTGTTCAAGGTGAGTATTTCTCACTCCCTCTCAGTTGAGTTCAGCTTGCTTTCCTCTATTTTTAGTTGTTACAAAACTTTAAAAAAACTAAAAGCTTTTTTCTCTCTGTGACTTTCTCTCGTTCTTTTTCTTCTCTCTTTGTCTCACTCTCTACATTAGAAGCGATTTGCAATTCTCCTACTTTGTTAGCTTTACGTTCCTCATACATCTCATTAACGTTGTTGGCTAGGGAGGTTTAAGGCCGCAGGATACAGTGATGTTAGAACATGTTGATAAAGGTGTCAGAACGTCAGTGTCGATTGACCGTCTTCTTTTCCATACCAGGTTCCAACTCCAATTACGACGATGAAAATTTCATCCAAAAGGGTATGTTTCTGATGCTTGAATAAATGAGCAGTAAACAGCATGACAGAACTGATCAGTCTTCAGAACCGCCCCTAATAAGCCATTGCTCTCCAAACCACAAAACAGTAAATGACAAAATGTGAGGGGTAAAAAAATACAACTTTATTTCACTGAAATTTAAATTAGTTCCACACCAGATTTTTCCTCCCATAGCTGACATTCCACCTCCACTCAGGAGGTCAGACAATGAATAAATAACGGACAAGTCATAAAACATTATTCCGGTATTGTCTTTCTCTGTGATTAAGCTGTTGGCTTGTGATTTATGCATGACATTCAAGACGGACAGAGTTGCATAGAACTGAGCTTCGTAGAATCCCAAAGTTATAGATTTACAACGGCCAGTCATAAAGCTGCCAAAGATGTCCACCTGTGCATACATCTGGGGAGATTCCCTTATCTCAGTTGTGGGGTGTCCTCAGGTACTGACCGGGACTGGAGAATGCTGGGAGGGGTATTACCACAGCTGTTTATGGAATCCTATTTGAGTTTACTCAGTTGTTTCACTCGAGTACATTGTCCATCCATTTTTTTGTGTTGTAAATCTAGTTAAGAATGAGTTGGCGACCGTTTGCTTGTTTTAATCGGCAAAGCTATAGCTATCTTTGTGAATGTGATAAACATTGTAGTTATTATAATGCTTATTATATTATAGTTTTATATTATAGATATTATAGTTTTATTACTATAATACTATACAGCATGACCCTGTACCATAGTAATGAAGACAAAGCTCTGATATCCCGCTGCTTGCTTCTCTCTCTCCACAGCAACAGCTGTATGTGGGGTCGGCGGTGGGGGTGACTCACCTGGCCCTGCATCGCTGCGATGTGTACGGCGAGGCCTGTGCTGACTGCTGCCTGGCCCGCGACCCCTACTGCGCCTGGGACGGCAAGTCCTGCTCGCGGTACTCCGCGTCGCAGAAGAGGTGAGGATCATACACGTGACTGTGTGCGTTTGCGCCCTGCGTGTGCATGCCTGCGCACGTGTGTGTGTGCGCACCCGTGCGCAGGCATGCACTTATCGCCGCGTTCACACGGGGTCTAGTTATCTCCGCTACGGTAAATCTCACAGACAGAAGTAATCCGTTCTCTGAGGGTGTCTGCAACAAGGGACTGACAATGTACTGCAATACCTGTAAAACCATGTGCAGAATTGCTGTGGTTAACTGGTAAACATAAATGCTACAGTGACCCACATGAATGTAGAGTTTGGATATCCAAAGATCATGTTTTAATTTATATTTCTATTTGGAAATACTGATCTGACCCCTTTAGGCGCAGCCGTCGGCAGGACGTAAAGTACGGGAACCCCATTCGCCAGTGCAGAGGGTACAACTCCAACGGTAAGCCCAGTCCGCTAACTGCGATTCCAGTCAGCCGTTGCGGCGGTAGTTCATTTAGTCCATTTATTATGAAGTGTATGTGTATATATAGATGGGTCTCCCGGCGCGATTTCATGACAGTTGCCATGGTGTTGTGTTTGCTACAGCCAATAAGAACACCCTGGAGATGGTGCAGTATGGGGTCGAGGGCAGCAGCACCTTTCTGGAGTGTCAGGCTAGGTCCCCACATGTGTCAATCAAGTGGCACCTGCAGAAAGATAACAGCGACAGGAAGAAAGAGGTGAGAGCCATCACATGTTCTCGCTCCCACTAGGGCAGGCTAGCCGTTCAGGCACCTCCCAATTCTTGAACAAACAATAACTGTGCGGTTGAGGTGACTTGTTCTGTTATCTGTAGTTTATCTTTATACCAAATTACGTAAATACATTGGTGTTTTGACCTTTCTGAATACTTGCCTAACAGTACGTGTAAACATTCTAAGGAGTGTGGGGAAACATTACATGACCATCCTGTTTCACAGGATGTGAACTTAGTGCCAGTCCTGTTTCTACTGTGAAAGCACAACTCCAGGCAGGAGTCAGGACACAACAGACTGATACAGGCTCAAACTCCTTAAACTTACAATATAGAAAAGCAGTATTACTATATTCAGTGACATAGTTAAGATTGTATCATAATTAATATTTCCCGGATTTTGTGGAAGCTGCTGTCCAGAGCGATTTACCAAAGAATGTAATTTACCATTTAAATGGTAAAACACTATAAACAGCAGGACAGCCCCCACCTCACTAAGAATAGCGGTTAGGGAGACATTTTTGTAATGAACAGGCCATGGGCTTGATTCATCATACGTTTTCCACTGTTGTACACGCCCCAAGTGTTGTGTATTGGAAACGTGATGGGCCGGGGGATGAAGTGGAACAACAGAACCATGGGAAAGGCGCAAGTGAGAGGGTGGGGTGGGAGGCAGGCCGGTTCTGTTGCTGAACGGGGCGAGGCGGCCTGCTTTTGCCAGTGAGAACAGGAAACTGGCCTCTGCGATAATTGGCCATTGGCAGTGGTGGAAGATGGGAAGGACTGGTTTAGTAATTGCTCACAGGAGGCAAAGCAAACATTCCCTTTCTCTGATTGAACAAAGGGCCGCTTGGCCACACCCCCGGCGATGATCTCAGGAAAGAACGCGGACAGAGGGAGCATGGGCCAGGGGTGTGGCCTCGTTCCAATCCGATGGTCCAGCCTGGCTTCCAGGATTGTGTCCCTGAGACCGGCTTCATCACCCTGAGATCGGTGGCCATTGTTGATTACTGCACCCAAGTTGTGCCCACGTACCAAACGCTGGCTCATCTTATTCCTCTCCCCAGGCAGCAGGGGGCACTGTGGGGCAGGGGACTCAAAGGCTTGGGGTGCGGCTCTGGTGGGGCTTTTCCGGGGAACAAAGCAGGACTCTGGAAGAGGGACTCCCTAGCAATTCCACCCTGAACACAGTGGGAGCTTTCTGGAGAGCAGAGCGGTGACTCGCGGAAAGGGCTTAAGCCCCCCCTGTCCTATTCTCAGATGTTCACAGTGTAGGCTTCCATTGCTGACTCATTCGCTGTATTGTCCAGGGACAGATCAGGGAGGAAAGTGGGAAGTGTTAGCTCAAGCAACCACCAAAACAATGGTCCAAATCTTTGATGAAGAGCCAGAAGAGAGTGCTGCCCTGCCCTGTGTCCGCGGATGAAAAACTGTGTGTCAAAGCACATTAAACACAGGAAGGAAGGTTGGCGTGCAGTGTGAAGTTAAGGGTACAGCAGGGAGATCCACATCCAGGCTTTAAGCAATGTGGTCCTCCGTGTCCTTTTGGCATCTCTTAATACTTACTAAGACCTGTCGATGCGAGATGAAATTATGAATTCATTGTGGTTTTATGTGAATAAACCTGATTAGATGGATATCTCTCTCACTGTCACGTTCTATTGCTCCAGTTACATTAGGCGCAATGTTGATTTAGTAGTAAATCCAATTAGCAAATGGAGATATTGTGTGTGCTGTGCATCCTATTTTCTTGTTCTGTTATGCACGGTTAGTCTGCACCTCATTAAGATTAAGATGTGTGCGTTTACATTTCTTTGCCGCTGTTAGACACTGTAAGAACCCATTAAACTAGTAACGAGTAGTGCTGGCCAGTGAGTCTCTCTCTCTCTCTCTCTCTCTCTCTCTCGCTCTCGCTCTCGCTCTCGTTCTCACTCGCTCTGTCTCTGTCTCTCTCTGTGTCTCTCTCTCTCTCAGATGCGGTCGGACGGGCGGGTTCTGAGGATGGAGCAGGGTCTCCTGCTGCGCTCGCTGCAGCTGTCAGACGGCGGCGTGTACTACTGCACCTCCACGGAGAAGAACTTCAAGCACACGCTGGTCCGGCTGCAGCTGCTGGTGCTGTCCGCCCGCGCCATCAACAACGTGCTGGCGGAGACGGGCGGCCCGGCCGCCTCCACGGCCTCGCTCCAGTCCAGCGCCTGGACGCCCAGCGCCGGCCAGTACAAGGACCTCCTCACCATCCTCAGCCAGCCCGAGATGAGCCTCATCAACCAGTACTGCCAGGACTACTGGCACCTGGGCAGCGCCAGCCCCAAGGACCCCATGCTGGGCTCCATCCGAGGGAAAGACCTGAAGGAGCTGAAGGAGCAGAAGAAACCGCGCAACCGTCGGAATCACAACGATCAGATCGAGGGGCAGGAGACATGAGGAGTTCATCTCCCCACCCATACCCCTCCGCGCACACCCACACGCACACACAGATACACGCATACATACGTACACCCATCCCCAAAAAAGGGAGAGACTCATTCAACAGTACTTCACAACTACACCTGCAAGAGACACCAACCTAAATAAGCAACAGGAAACAAGCAGGCAGAAGGTTCCTCTTAGCGGTTTAACAAAAGATAAGATACACAGTATTTATTGTAGGTTGTACATAGTATGATTCTGTGGATTTCTTTGTACTTAAATAGAAAAAAAGGCTCTTTGTGTATAGATAACTTCTGGGCAAATATTGTTATTATTGTTATTGTGATTATTAATTTTAATATTGTTGTTATTACAAAAATCTAAATTTTTCATCAGCGACAATTCTATATTGAAAGTGTATACTGCAGTAACTAAGGGGGGAAAAAGGGTTTTTATAACTGGGGAACAGGACTGACAGGATTGCTGGTAGAACCTTCCGGTTTCGACTAGAAGTTATATCACTGGTGACACGGTACTTTGGCACAGAATTTGAAAGATGTGATGGAGACTTGGTTCCTGCAGCCATCAAATAACACACACACACACACACACACACACACAAACAAACACACACATACACACACACACACACACACACAAACACACACAATCTCTTGTGGAAAGCACTGCTGTATAATTTCATTGCCTCCATAAGTGTCCATGTTTCTAAAAGAAACAATCTTAACAGATACCTTTCAACTGAACCAAAAATCCTCCCACGCTTTCAGTAGCTTCTTCCATGAATGGGCGAGGTACGTCCGTTTGATGTTCTCTCCTCAGAACATGTTTTATCTACCTTCGTCGTGTCAACAGTTTTTTTTTGTTCTTCACTGTATTTGTTACTCTTTTGTGAGTCTGGTCTCTTCCAAAACAATCTACAACACGTGTTGTTTTTTCCATGTGTATATATTACTGCTAAATACTGTACCTGTGATATTATAAAAGTTGGTTTTCTTTGGGGTAAAATCATTTGCCTGTGAAGGGGTAATAGGGTTGCATTGCATGACATTTCTAAAGCACCATAGAATTAAAAAGTAGACCTTTAAAATATGAACCGTTGCATATTTGTAGATCAGCATAATGTCATCAGTCATGGTAATGTAAAAAGTCCCTTCTGATCAGCTGGACATACGGAAGCCTAGACCCTTGATGGTTAGAATATGGGTAGAATGGAGAAGGCATTTTGGGGCATGTTTCAGACATGGAACCTGAAAGAAAGTCACACTATTTGGGCCTTTGGCCACACTTGAACAGGGTAAACGTTACGCTCCATTGGTTCTTCTTATCAATTGACCCATACGTCTAGCAGATTGCAGAGGCATGAGTTGGCATGTAAACATCCGTTACTGAATGTGACGTCGCCCCTTGAAAAAGCAATGAGTATGATTGGTTCCCTCGGCTTGTGACTTTGGTCTTTAGCTCAGTGGTCTAACCATATGTTGTGCAGAGAAGTTGCAAGGGTGGTGGTTTAAAACCCAGAGTAAAACCACTCCCATTACATACGGTTAGAGTAGAGCCAGGGCTGACCTGCACTGTATGGTTATCGGTGGGGTTTGGCTAAAGGGAGACACTAGCACATAACAGAACAGTAGAGATTGCCAGTTTCTTGCTGCTTACCCAATTACACAGAAAAGTAAACCAAGCACAGGTTAAACAATAAAGGAAGCCTCCATCTCTTTGACCAAGCAATACCACTTTGGCTCCACATGCAGAGATATATACTGTACGTATATACACATCGGGAACTTTTAAACAGAGCGTGACTCATACCAAAATCTTGGGAAGCTGGCTTTTCATTGTGTGCATGAAATTTATGTGTACTGTATATAAATATGGAACAAAAAGCTATGTTGCTGTCTTTATATTAAATAACAAGAAACAAGTGAATGTGTATCTTTTTGTGAATTAATGTCTGTAAAAAAGCCTGAGGAACTGACTCAAGGTAGTTAAAAAAATATATTAAAGTCTACGACGGAGAAATGTGAAGAACCTTGACATTGGGCCACTTTCTCGTTTTATACTGTCTTTCCGTTTGTTTATAACAGGGGTGTCCAGTCATATCTGAAAAGGGCCGGTATGGGTGCAGGTTTAGCCCAACACCAAGACACTTGATTCTACTAATCAATGTCTTGATTGACCATGATTAGTTAATTAGTTGAATCAGCTCATTGTAGCGCTAGGCTAAAACAAAAATCTGCACCCGCGACGGCCTTTTTCGGATAAGATCGGACATCTTGGTTTAGAGCATCCTGTATCACCAGACTGCTCCCGTTTAACCGCCCATGTTTAAACGGGATTACAACAGAAGGTTGTACAAGTTGTGTGTATTTTTGAAATGCTTGTCATTAGTTTCTTTTTTTGTGTTTTTAAAGAAAGAATATTCAGTTGTTGAATAAGACTAAATGCACAGGTGATGTTATTGTAATGACTCGTGTTAAATGACTCCCCTTTCATTGTTGATGTTGCTGACTAATAAATTAAAGCTCTATATTTTATAAGAATGGACTGCACTTCTCTCATTTTTACAGTAATTGTAGGTTATTCCTACATTGTATTCACCTACAAGTCATTTTATCAGTGTTTAACAATTGAACCATAGTCATGAAAGCTGTACTGTTTTACTCACCTGCTCCCTCCTCTCCATTGGTGGGTCTAGTGAGCATTTTGTGACGGGAGAATTATATGATTCTAAATTTTTTTCAAATGAGTTACGCACAAATAAAAGTTGTATTTGTTTAGAATCCAGGTATAATTCCAGTTTTTAGGAAGTTCTAAGTGATTAAACCAATGAACTGACAAAAACTTTAAAACTCAATATCTCCAAACTGAAGAAATAGCAGTTAGAATTCCATAATTCTCAGGTCTCAATTTCTCCTGTTCGTTCACATCTGAGGATTTCAGGAAACCCATAAAAAATTCCCATAATTTTCCATGAGGAATTTACAATAATTTAATTAATTGTTGAATTGACTGAATTCACCTGCTCCCTTCACCCCCAGCCCCCATGTTTATTCAGCAACTCAAAGTTCCGAGTTCCAGTCTGAGACAATGAGCAGCAGGGAGCTCTGGGAACAGAACGATGCGAGCACCACTGAGTAATGCGATTGAATCGGAATGAGCTGAATACTCATGTGATTGCACTGAAGTAACATACCTTGCGGGATATTCGTCCAGGCAGCAGAGGGGCATCTCCAGTGTGGTTCTTTTGAGTAGCTTCACTTTCCAATCCAGTGAAACCAAGCCCACCAGGTGTCAGTAATTATCAACTGTAGTCTTTGTAAACCACTCTATGTACTTTCTAACTGATACGGCATCAACGTAACCAGCATTCATCCTAACCCCAAACAATATATGAAAATGTTACTCTCTCAAAAGAGATGCCCTTATTATGAACTAATCAATTATTTAATGGGGTTGAAAACCCAATTTTTGGAAAATGCTGGAAAAGTTGGAAAGTGCTTAAATGTTATTTTCACAACAAGAATGCCTTTCAACTAAACTTTTTTATCCTTGATGGTTTCTCCTATTTACATACAAGTATCCATTCCGAAATGCTGGTGTGTAGGTCTCACTGAGTTTTCACTTACCTAAACCCCTACAAATAGACATATATTTGTGTTGCTGTTCTGTTTGTCATATGAAGCCTCATTCAGAGGACACCTGCTGAATTAAGCTCTTTTCATCTTCAGATTGAGGTCAATAGGATCTGAGGTGAAACCATAAAGCCGTTTAAGTGTCTCAGATATTTTGGTTGTAAGCTGTATTACAAGAAAAAGATTTTGCAATATTCAAAGGTAAGGCAAGGAGAGACAACAATATTGAGAGAAACACAGAGGAAAACAAAACCAACAGGAAAGACGCTCTCCAAACATAGGCTAAGAAATCGGAGGATGGTCATGTTGAATTAAACACAGGCACAGCAATGATGTTATGATGGTAACTGTAAATTTGGAGAGTCATTCTCACAGGCATGTCTGTTTATGAAATTAAGATTACATTCCCTGTTCTGTTTATGCTGTACAACCGATGACTGCACTTTGCACTTTTGTCTTCAAACAAAAGATTCTGTACGGAGGAAGGATCAAAGATCCCCCTCAATATGTTTACCAATCTTATAAACCACTATATAACATGACTCAATAGTGTTACCCTTGCAAAGGGTGCACAAAGTACTGAAAGCGTGGATGTGAAAATTTGTGACTTTTTTTGTGAGTTTATTATTATTATTATTAGTATTATTAGTATGTGTTGTTGTTCTAGTTTATTTCATTGAATCATTATTAAAGTATATTTTATGTTACATTAATTATTTATTTTATAATTGTTGTTGTTCATCTTTATCAAGGGTGTGAATAACTTTGGAGGGCATGCAATTAAAGAATATAGAAACATTCTTAGGGTGAGCATTTTTATTATTATTTGCTTCACTATGTCTTTATGGTATGCAATGCAAAATATGAAATTTTACAGTTGACTGCTAAACAGAAGATGTGCGCAGTGTTATGGCGCTGGATGATCGGTGTTATACTGGTACATGTGAACAGGGGAAGAGATAAGCACTTGAGCTGAGTCATCATCTCACTCCCCGGCATCTTCCGCTGAGCACAGCAAAGTCTCACTAAATCTGGGGTTAATTCACCTCTGCCAGTCCCCCTCCTCTACCTCACCACTCTCTCTTCTGCCTCCCTCTGTCCCCTGTCCTTGTACCCCATTGGATGCCTGTGGTCAACTGACCACAGGGGTGCCCAAAATCCTGTGGAGAGGCGAAAGACCTAGTCATTTGCCAGCGGGAAGCGGTTGATATCCAAGCTGCGTCACTGACGCCAATAGGGCCCCTTTGGACGAATCGAGCAGCTATCGAGGATCCACGGTTGCCATCTGCGAGTTAGAGGCCAGACTCGGGGAGCCAGGATGGGAGCAGGAGCGAGCGCTGAGGAGAAGCACTCCAAGGAACTCGAGAAGAAGCTGAAGGAGGATGCCGACGTGGACGCCAGGACCGTCAAGTTGCTGCTACTGGGTAAAGCCCAGCTTTTCCAGGGGGGAGTAAGTGGAGAGGAGGGGACAGGTGATGGGGTAGAGGTTCAAAGGGCTTTTGTGTGTATAACCACTGTACTGATGCTTGGATTTTCTACTCTAGTCATTAGCCTGTTGCTTAAAGTCTCTTAGACACTCAATGCCCATGGGCTCCATCTTAGGTGTGCAGTGCTGCTAATCTCTATCTATGTAATTTAGCTGTATGGCTCCAGCAATAATCCAGCAATACTCTGAACCTGAGGGAGGTCACAAGATTATTAGCTCTATGAGAGGTTTTGTATGAGGGTGTCTTCAATTTATTTCCCCCTATTGTGCACAATCATCATACCTGAGGATGAGGCAAGTCCAACCATTTAGGACTCATATGTTGTCCTGTTGGTGAAGAGTATCAGCCAGTGTCCAGCATTAAGTGGGTCTTGTCTGTCTTACCCATGGACGGGGGTTTTTAGTCCAGGGGCCACATGCATAAACAGTGCTGAGCAGAAAAATGCCCTCAGAAAGCTGCGTAAAGGGGGTTTCCACGCAGAAATTCAAATGTATACCCGGTAAAATAATACGTGCTGTGAGAATCTGCGTACCTCGGTACACGCTGGACACCATGCGTATGCAATGTTTGGAGTCTGTGTGATGTGGCGACACTGTGACTGAAAGGCAGAGGGAGAAAATGCTAAACTTTGCGTACGTAGATTTCCGACTTTCTCCCTGAGCATTCTTTTACGCAATCTTTTACTCAGAGTTTTATACATGTGGCCCCAGGCCTTTTCCATTCTGACAGTTGCAGCGGTTAGGTATCTTGTCAAACTATTCATAGCTCTCACTCCCTGCACCACTGATGCACAGAGCTTCCAAGCAGATGAGCTTAGCAACTTGGTTGTAAATTCCTTCATTTCAGGAAAGAAAGACTGCTAAGGCCCAGGTGATTTTATAAAGCGGAATTGCTGATACGATAAGGGGAAGCACATCACAATAGCAGTGTTTCACCGTACCTTTCATTCTGGGCTGGTTCCTCAAGTGCTATGTCTTTGTTAACTGCACAGAGTGAAGTGTTGTTAGCTTTGAGAGGCAGGTGCGGCTTACACACCTCACTGGCAGGGAGCAATCCTAAACATGCTGCCAATCCCTCCTGCTAATCCTCAGAATACAAATGTAGCAGAACAGAGGTCTTTAGCGCCCGCAGCCGCAACCTCGCCCAGGCAAACCTATTATAGTGCCGTTGTTCCCCCCTAATGCCTCATAGACACTCACTTAATTAAACCAGGTGAGTGCAAACATGGGGCTTAGTCTTTAAAAGACTCGGGGACTAAAGTGGAGCCGACGCAAGTGGCTTATGGCTCAGATACCCCGGGTCAGTTTCAGGCCTTTCCTACCGAATGCACAAAAGACAGGCCAGGAATCCATCGTTTTGTAAACACGGCAAGATAAACACTCGGGAGGCTACTACAAATTGGAGGGAAATGGCACACGTAGATTCTGGCCTCCTACGCTCCGATCCTGGATCAGTACCCACTACCCACCCTTCGTACAGACTGGTTTGGGATCGGTTCCTGGGCTCTCAAAATTCCCTTTGTTCGAGGGATCGCCCGTGGCTAAATTGTTTGTCTCGCCTCTTACCAAAACAAAAGAACGGTTGAATAATGTGTGCCCTTCTTCTGACAAGAAGCAATCAGATGAGCTTAACTTTGCCGTTCTCCTGCAGGCAGCCCTGACCCACAAATCGAGTGCGCGAAATGAGTTAATCCTATAATCAATCCTAATTTAGATTAAGAGGCCTGTCATATGCTGGGAGGTGATGAAAAGAGACAGGACCCTCTCCCTCAACCTACTGATTAAGATTCACTCTGTTGATGCCAAACTATGATAATAGTGGCAAGGTATTCTGTACGCATTTTGCATCCACGTGTGAAATTTGATATTGAACATCTTTTGAAAGAAGAAGAACATTAAGTATTTAAAAAATATTTATTTGAATAAATTAAGGTCTGTATTCAATCTGCATTTGTCCTTAACGTTGACATAAATCCAAGTGATCACCGAACTTGTCAAATTGAAAAAAACAAACATTTGCATTATTATGGACAACTGTCGATTGAACCCTGATTCAAGTGCAAATCAATCTTCTATTTCACCATTTATTTGGTGTATTCTTTGTAAAAACAATATCACTGGGTTTAATTTTCCAACAACTATTTCCTTGAAAACAAATATATTTCAAACTCCATTTACATGGAAATGCTAAACAATATTGTAAGGCAGCATACCAAAGATTTGTTTCCTCCTGAGAATAGTCCTAAGTGTGATGTAAATAAAGTACACAGTACTAGACAGTAACTAAAATGATTAGTCAGTGATATAAAAGTTCTTACATACAGTTCTTACGTACATAGGCGGCAGTGTAGTATAATGGTTAAGGAACTGGCCTTGTAACCGAAAGGTTGCAGGTTCGATTTCCAGGTAGGACACTGCCGTTGTGCCCTTGAGCAAGGTACTTAACCTGAATCGCTTCAATATAAATCCAGCTGTATAAATGGATAATATGTAAAAAAAAAAAAAGTGGAGAGGAGGGGACAGGTGATGGGGTAGAGGTTCAAAGGGCTTTTGTATGTATGACCACTGTACTGATGCTTGGATTTTGTACTCTAGTCATTAGCCTGTTGCTTAAAGTCTCTTAGACACTCAATGCCCATGGGCTCCATCTTAGGTGTGCAGTGCTGCTAATCTCTATCTATGTAATTTAGCTGTATGGCTCCAGCAATAATCCAGCAATACTCTGAACCTGAGGGAGGTCACAAGATTATTAGCTCTATGAGAGGTTTTGTATGAGGGTGTCTTCAATTTATTTCCCCCTATTGTGCACAATCATCATACCTGAGGATGAGGCAAGTCCAACCATTTAGGACTCATATGTTGTCCTGTTGGTGAAGAGTATATAATAATAATTTTAAATGCTAAAAAGTTGTGTAAGTCGCTCTGGATAAGAGTGTCTGCAAAAGGCCTGTAATGTAATGTAATGTACAGTCTTTGAATGTGCCAGGCACTAGCATAATAACCCGAAGGATTATCTGTGCTCAGGCCAGGTTGATATGTTGCTAACAGCCATGGAGGTTATCCACACCCTCATGGCAGCTCTGAAATAGAGTAGGAGACGTGGGAGATGTCCGTCACTGAGCGGCATGCGAATGCGTAATTTTCTCCAGCGCTGATCCGCTTCAGGGATGCAGTACGTTACAGTCCACCCCTCTCTTCCCCCCGATATCAGCTTCTCCCTGTCCACATATGAAGGGCTTAAGACAGAAATAATTAGATCTGTACTTATCAAAATCCCCGCAGGGCGTGGATGCTTACTGATCCAAAAGGCTGCACAGAGAGAGGGAGGGAGAGAGAGATTAGTAGTATTAGTAGTATCACTACATTCTTAATACTAATATATAACATTGTTATCATTATGATTACGACGCTTTGGCAATATGTTTCATGTATTTTAAAATATGCCATGCCAATAAAGCATTTTGAGTTGAATTGAACTGAAAGAGAGAGAGAGAGAGAGAAGCTCACTGACCAGCAGTACTTCAAAGTTTAATGGATCCTTAAAGTGTTCTACCAGCGGCACGGCAATGTACACCCACACATCTTAATGAGGTGCAGACTAACCATGCATAACAGAACAAGAAAATAGGTTGCACAGCACACACAATATCTCTATTTGTTAATTGGATTTATTACTAGTGAATCAACATCATGCCTAATGTAACTGGAGCAATAGAGCGTGCAAGTTTCTTGTTTTCTTGTTCCCAGTATTCCCTATGAGATCTGGAACTCTAGGCAAATAGGGATATGATTCTGTGATCTGAGAGAGGCCTGGCAGTCACGCTGCTGGGAATCAGGCCGCGATTTAAACCCATGCGTAACAATAAAATGTTCCTAACATTTGCCTTACTCGTCCAAAAAAGTACACAATAATACAAATAATGGTTATTGGCACAGTGGTTTCTTAAAGCTTCATCAAACTCAATTATGCAAAATAAGTCATGGGAGAGATTGTTTCCACACCTTTCCATTTAGACAGAGTCAAGCTTAAATAAATATGCAAACCTGACCCTTTCACTCTATCTTTCTCTCTCACATACACAAGCACACACACAGACACACGCACACACAAACACACACCTACCCACACACACACACACACATAATTGCAGAGTAATTTCAAGTGTGTTTCCAAGGGTTTATTAAAGAACAACATGGGACTCACATTCTTTCCAATCTCTCAGGCTTTTTAAAGAGTTCTTTCAAATTGCAAACAGCACAAAAAACATTCATTTTGTAAAGACTCTCTCATCAGGGAATGGCGCATTTTGTGAAGTGATACCACCTGCAGTTTAGGTGCAGCAGCAGCAACATCACATGGAATTTTTTGCATTTAAAAAAATACATATCTTCATCTCCTCAGATTCCAAAAAGTGGTACCAACCAGGTTTTCCTTATAGCAGTGCAATTAAAAGGCCACACTGCCATCTATTGACTGTTAAATGTACTTGCCATTGAATGTTCACTTTTATAATACAGTTGTGTTTTATTACAGTGGACAGTTCTATGTTATGTGTTACGTGAATGGACACCAGTTTATTTAGGCATGTGATCCAAAATTATTCTCAAGAAGAAATCTCTTCCTATAGATAAATTTACACTAACCACCGCCAAAGAATGACAGAGTGCAACTGACCATGATCAAATTTAAAGTTAAACCTTGCATTTTTATTTAATTTGAGTTCATCTGTTTTCATCAAACCTACACCACTGCAAAAAAGAGTCTTATTTAACTATTTCTGTGCAAGTAATATAACGGCATTTTTATGTCTACTTTCCATTGCTTAGAAAAAACCGTTACCACCTAAAATGAAGAATGTCTGCAGTTCTATGCACTGAAAACAGCATGTGACAGTGTGGATCATTGTCTGCAGTTAATCAGTAAATCAGTGGCAATTGATGTAGATCACTGGGGAGGAGAAAATGTGATAATTGACTAAAAAGAAAGCGCTATTGGCCTCTTTCTGAGGGATGACTGAATTGCAGGTGAGAAAACCACTCTAGATAAACTGGTGTCCGTAATTATGTGTTTTCAACTGCTCCACAGATATCTACAGTTACTGACCAAATACAAGTACTTCAAGTAATTTTATCCTGTGAACATACAGGTTCTTAACACAAACCTCAGTGTTCTGTAGCTACCATGTAATGTTGCTTATTAAGCTTGCTGTTCTCTAACATCGTCAGTCATCCATTTGTATTACAGAACAATGACATGTCCTCCTCAAGTTTATTATGTTAACTAGCCAATATTCTCCCATTGCAGCAGGCAAAGTTGGGATCTTTTCCAAATCTTTCTGGATATAAGAAATCTTTATTTTATGTCCTTGGTTTTATGTACATACCTTATTTAATTACATAGATACTTAATAGATATTGTTCAACCATTTAGTAACTTATTTTAGTTGTGTATTATACATTTGCTTCTTGCAAATCTCTCACTGATTTCTGCTTTGCTATAACACACTATGGTGATGTGGTTAAGTTCCCTTTCTTCTCAATTACAGGTGCGGGTGAATCAGGCAAAAGCACAATTGTCAAACAGATGAAGTGAGTACAGAAAAAGCTGAAGTTCTAAACATTGCAGCATCGGTCTGAAATGTTATATCTCATGTGAATCACATGAACATTTATGCTTGACCTCTACCCAACAGAATTATCCACCAAGATGGTTACTCACGTGAAGAGTGCTTGGAGTTCATTGTAATCATTTACAGCAACACCCTACAGTCTATGATGGCTATAGTACGAGCTATGACTACATTTAACATTGGATATGGAGACACCGCCCAGCAGGTATCGTGGGGAACCTGGGAAAATGCTATCATGAAACAAATATTTAAAACCATATCTGGCAGAGGGCATGTATAGGAAAATGAATGAAATCTACAGCAAGAATACAGAGATACAGTACTTACACTTTAGGCCATGTATTTCAAAGCAGGCTAAAAGAGGTAGAGGACCTCACACTTGCTAGAGCTATATACATCTATACACCAGTGTGATAACACATTTTGACCAATGTTAATATGGAACTTATGTTCCTATGTGCTGATATCATGAGTGTGTGTATTGTATACGTTTTGTGAATGTGTGCAAGTTGGTGTCCTATGCACATGTTTAGCAGCTCTATGCCTGTCTCTGTGGTGGTAGGATGATGCCAGAAAGCTGTCGCACCTGGCAGACACCATTGAGGAGGGCACCATGCCACAGGAGATGTCTGACATCATTCTGCGTCTCTGGAAAGACACAGGCATCCAGGCCTGTTTCGATAGGGCCTCCGAGTACCAGCTCAATGACTCTGCTGGATAGTGGGTTCACATCCTCCATAATCAGCAATCATTTACTACCTTGAAACCCAACACTAGTTACCTATGTTAACCTTAGCAATGTCATCTATGGTCAGTTCTGTGAGATATATCACCAGGGTATTTTCGCCAGTGGGGAAATTTGTTGTACAGCAGTGTCATTAAGTATAAATTTAAAAAAGTTGTTTGACTTGGTTCAGGCTTCCGTTTAGTCCATAATCTATCCATATAACTACTGGAGGCTTGTCTTACACCCCCCACGTTCGCCCCTCCCCACCTCTCTCACAGTAATACATCTGGATAATGTGTGCAGCTTGGCCTTACCCCCTTTCCTCTCTTCCTCCGTGAGCTATCTGAATGACTTGGCGAGGCTGGTCCTGCCTGGCTATGTCCCCACTGAGCAGGACGTACTACGATCAAGAGTCAAGACCACTGGTATCATTGAGACCCAGTTCGGCCTCAAGGACCTCAACTTCAGGTGAGCCCAAAACTCCAAAAGCCAAAAGACAGCTTGTGACAGTCGGCCTAGGCCATCACGTACAGACAGGCCCAAACACCCAAACGGGTCTCTCCAGCTCTGCCTCGTGTCCTTTACAGGATGTTTGATGTGGGTGGCCAGCGTTCAGAAAGGAAGAAGTGGATCCACTGCTTTGAAGGCGTAACCTGTATCATCTTCATCGCTGCTCTGAGTGCATACGACATGGTGCTGGTGGAGGATGATGAAGTGGTGAGAGACCCTGACCGTCGGTTAGAAGCATTAGCTATGGCAGCATTGCAGAGTGGTTGGTCAGAGCAACAGTACAGAGTACAGAGGTCAGATCAGGACACAGACATCAGTTCTTGTCCTCATGGGCTGCAGTGCCTACTGGTTGTTTTACCTTGATGCTTCATTACTTATTTTAAATCCCTAACTGAAAAGCAAATTCACCGCACCTGGAACTCCAGATCAAAACGAACTGATCAATGGAAGATACTTTTAACAATAGTAATCTATCATTTATTATGGGAATTTGATCTGTTCCTCTATATACTTATACATGCAGTGTGTAACCTGTTTTCCCACATAAGAACACACATACATCCCACCTCTTCCTCACCCTGTCTTCACACTCTTCTCCTAAAGAACCGAATGCACGAGAGTCTCCACCTCTTCAACAGCATCTGCAACCACCGCTACTTTGCTGCCACCTCCATTGTACTCTTCCTCAACAAGAAAGATGTCTTCATCGAAAAGATCAAGAAGGCTCACCTCAGCATGTGCTTCCCCGACTATGATGGTGAGATTTGGACATGGAGAAACTTTGGAACACGTGTGTGTGTGTGTGTGTGTGTGTGTGTGTGTGTGCAGGGGGGTTCAGGGGTCAATGTTAACCAATCAGGGGCTGATCAGGAGGCACATCGGAAGGAAGGGGAAGAGAATGAACACAATGGACACTGAGAGCCCAGTTAACATGTGTTCTAACACTGTGGTAACCTCACAGCAATATAAGCTGTGTAAGTCGCCTTGTATAAGAGCATCTGCAAAATTCCAAAACTATACTGAACTGTAATATCCATAGTAGGCTATATTAGAAAGTAGAAGCAAACAAGACGAGAGAACATCTAATTTTTCATTTTGTGCATTCCAATGCCAAAAGTATATAATCTTTCAGACAACTGGCCTAAAAAGAAAGAAAATAAATGCTTGAAGTGCATTTTAAGGAAAGGTAGTATTTCAGGTAGATGTGATAACAACGGCATTTTACTCATTATCAATTGAATATAAGGCTTTCATTTTTGTACATGTACAAATGTCTATGTCATTTGTTCCAAAATAACAAAAACATATATGAATGTAAAAACATGATGTTCTTGATGTAGTAAGAATTAATTATTCATAACAACTAGATAGCATGTATAACTTTTTGTTTCAAGAAGTGTGGTTACAGTTGGTAATGATCAGTTTGTCTTGTCAGGCCCCAATACCTACGACGATGCTGGTAATTACATCAAGCTGCAGTTCTTGGATCTCAACTTACGACGAGACATCAAAGAAGTCTACTCTCATATGACGTGCGCCACAGACACAGAGAACGTCAAGTTTGTGTTTGACGCCGTCACCGACATCATCATCAAGGAGAACCTCAAGGACTGCGGTCTCTTCTAAGAAAGGTGAGGTGAACACCTCTGGCCTAACTAGTGTTGGTTTTCCAATGTGACAGCTTCCTGTTTTACACTCACAATACCCCCTTTAATCTGGTGGTCACTATCAGGTAGAAAAGGAAATGCTTGGACAGGCTTTGGCAGTGAAGTTGAAACACAGCAGGGCTAATTAACCTGCCACTGTTAATTATCCTCTCAATTATAAGGGTATGCCAACACTCCCCTAAGTGTAAGCATATGTGAAAGGCTTTCAGCACGTGAGAATACAAATGATAGTGTGGAAACTAATCATGCTGCTACCCCCCCCCCCCCCCCCCCCCAAGGAACACACTCCTCCAAAGTATGACATTTGTATTCTTCCGTTAGGTTGAAATGGAATGATATTGCAATGATACAATAAAAATAAATCCTTGTTAGCAAATTATATGCACCACAAGTTGTCTGCACATGGGGCTGGTAACATAATTACATTTCAAACAGAACCCAAGCTACGTGTAACACAACCCTTGTCTCCGCCACTGATTTGAACAGCCAACATTCTTATCCAATGTTCATGTCTCTTTGCCAGGTATGACCTCGCAAACCTTTAACCTTTGACCCCTCTCCCCTTTTTCCCACTCTGAGGGGACATTCTTATTGAAGAACGAAGAGCCCATCCTTGTCCTCCCCTGTCCAAAGCATGGCTTCAGCAGAAGACACCACACGAACATGAGCCTACAATCTTAAATGTTTTATTGTTAATTAGGGAACCGACGCCTAAATAATTGATTTATACTCCATGCATGCCATTGAATCTGCAGTACACAAGGTCACTCTGATTCCAAGCACACAATTCATCTACTGCTACTTTCATGTCAGGTAGTACAATTCAGGACATTACACCCACAATTTGAGCAAATTGAGCTGACCAGAAATAAACTAGGGGGAAAAAATGAAACCAGAATTTCCACTATAGTCTTATCACAGCTGATGTTAAATATAGGCTGTTGCAGATTCTAAAAAGAGGCTGGAATAGAAGGTTGTCCATAGCAGTATCTGTAGTTGCAACATCTGAGCAATGATATCCGATGTACTGCAAATGCAGATAAACGCAAGGCTGCTTCATCAGAGAATTACGCTGGCCTCTACCTTCCACTATTTATCCTGCGATAACGGGTCCCGAAATAGTTTAATGTGACGGCTGTATTTGTTTTTTCATCACCGGCATATGCACTTCAGAAGATATGACAAACAGGTTACATGGCAGCAGTCTGTTATCGATTGTCAGAGAAGCGTGCATCTTAGTGTTGAGATGTGATGCAAACTGGCTTCAAGTCAGACTTTACTTATAACAATATAGTACGAGCAGTACCGATGGGCTAAATCTGTCATTTAACAGGTACAAAAATATGTTGGAAGGGAGCCAAAGATTTTGAGGTGGGCTACAGCTCTGGTGGGTTATATACTTCTAACACAGAATACTGGTTGAAAAAGGAATTAGGAAGGGGAAAAATAAATATTCCAGTTTGTCTAGTGTGCATGTTGAACACATTCGAGGGTCAAGGGACTAAAGTAGTTATAAGGATTAATCCCAGGTATGCTTATGAGTTCTCAACTTTGGAAGCACTTTAGACCATGTATTGTACAGACATGTTGGCAAAACACAAAATGAAATATGGTCAATTAAAGCTTACAGTAGCAAAGTTACCCTCACTGTTGTTCTCACTCCTTACATTTCTGTTCAAATGAGGATTTGTTTCTCCCATATACAGAAACACCACAAATGGACCAAACTGAGAAAGTGTTCATTTTTTACTTCTGATAACATTTCTGACTTATACAAGTTTTCACACCACATTTTTTTAAAATGTATGAATTCTCTGAAGCATTCCAACTCATGACACAAAAACATTAATTATGTGCAGTGTAATTTGGAATAGTGTTTTAATTGTGTAACAGCCCAGCCAAACAGAAATATTGTTCAAATTTTACTGAAAGGCATTCAAGTTTTACTGTTTTGAAGGCTACACAAGGCGAAATTAAGCAATATCTGTGACTGTTTAAAATTAGATTCACAATATTTAAATCCATTAGTAAAATAAAAGGTTACCAGTTCAGGTAAAAACCTCACGTACCTTCAGAGATTCTATTGTCAAGGCATTGGTTATACTGTCTATGATGGGTCCTCATAAGAGCTGTATAACTCCTCCATATCCACTACATAGACATTAAGAAATGTTTAGGTTATTAACCACATATCAGCATATGGTGTGTGTCACTTAGAATGAGTGGTGCATAACATACTATATTTCTATTTACAGTTATTGACAGGCATTTATTCTTGTTTATGTAGTGCCATTAGTAGAAAGTGTAACCAATTTTTCAGTTTTGTTTATAACACACACACACAAGTACATTCAAGTGTGTTTCCAATGGTTTATTAAAGAACAACGTGGGGCACACATTCTTTCCAATCTCACAGGCTTTTAAAATAGTTCTTTCAAATTACAAAACACCACAAAAAACATACGCTCATTCTGTAAAGACTCTGATCAGGGAATGGCACATTTGGTGAAGTGATGCAACCTGCAGTTTAGGTTTGAGAAGATAAGCACCAGCTCTTCATGCATTGTGAAGATATCCAATTGGATTCCACATACATAGACCAAAAAAAGAAGTTCTCATGAGTTCAGAGCAGGTGATGCTTATGATATTGTTCAAATGTGCAATTCCTTTTAAACCCAAAGGACACCATAAAAATTATAAAATGAATGGAAATCTATGTAAGGGTTTAAACCCCACGCCCGCACCCACCAAATGTCTTCAACTGAAGTTTCTGCTAACTGATTGGCTATGATTAATAGTTTTCACTGTGGTTGGGTTTTTTTTCTTAAGAAAGTGGAAATGTATAAAAAATAAGGGAACTTCCAAAAATGGTGGAAGTATATGTCCCCTTCAACTGTGGTGCTCCTGAACCAGAGGGATACATGTACTCTCCTGTTCCAAGGTGTGTACCTTGCCTTGATGCCTCACCCAAAAATAGACAGTGGCTGCTCAAGAATTACAGCAGTGCCACTGTGGTTCATTCCTACAATACAGCTATGCCCTGGGATGCACCTGTGCTTCTCTAAGCTAAAGAGTTCACCAGCTGAGAAAAGATAAACTGCTTCATTTGCCTCAGACACCAGGGAGAATCTTAGCGCCAAGACCGTAACAAAAAGCAAAGGCGTGGTTTGGGTTGGAAATCGCCAGTCTTTTCACGGTCTGGTGCAAAGAATACACCTGATATGTGGATTTAACCTACATTAGAGGTAGTACCAGAACCATAAACATGTGCACATACCACTATTGCAATACATTAGAAGAATGTTACTATAGTATATGCCTTATACGTACAAAACCCATACCGCTATACCACGCTATAACGTCAGCCAGGCTTACAGAGAAACAAAGTCTGTGGAATCCCCCCCAAGAATGTGAATTTGATTATGGACATCAAACTGATTTAAAAGATCAATGCAAGAGACAGACCCTAGACAACAGAGGCAACCATATGTCAAGCAAGCCAATCAGCTCAGGTACAACAGAAAAAGAGCAACTTTTTGACACTTTGTCAATCCCTGAGTTTCCTTTCCCTAGTCTAAAAAATATTTACCTGTTAGCACCTTTTACAGTCTGGAATCTAGGCATGATTTCAGAGTGTGAAGGTCAGACAAATTTTGCTATACACATGGACTACTCAAGTAACAAAGTGGTCATTGTTTCAAACAATATGGATTTACCCCCAGATGGACCATTCTGTCTGTGGCATTTTGCAAAAGAAAAAAAAAAGAAGAAAAAAAATCACTTTGTTCTGGACAGCTTCCTTAAAATTTCAGGAACATAATATGATTATTTCACAGGTATGCAATCATAATAACATTACCTTCTCAACCTTCAGTTATGATGCAACATTATCTGTGTCCATGGATTGGAAACAGACTGTTCTTTGCTGCCCAACTCATGGAGGATATGAATCAGTTTCATGGAAGAGGTCTTATGCAGTGCAGAAGTTGAAATACACATCACAGCATATGGAGGGTACTCCTTTGAGCATAATTCGATGTTGCTAAATTAAATCACGGCTCAAAGTCAACGAGCCATTGCAAGAAGCTAAAGGCACAGAAAAAGTCAGTTTCTGCATGTGAAATCACGTTTCAGATATTCAACAGCAAAATGCTTCCGTCTTTTGCTTATCAGACAGCCTTGCTTGATTAAAAGCAGAGACATACTTTTACATTCAAAATATTATGTAACAAACACACAAATGCACTTTAATGGAAGAATGGAAGTTCTAAAATGGCAGAACACAGACAGCCCAGAAGACAATAGGATGAACTTGTAGCCAGGGCATTGCAGACCACAAAGGGAACCTCTTGTCTCCCTATTTGGCATTTCGCATAATGGAGAGGCACCAGGGCCACAGCTCTGAAAGAACGACGTGCCGTTTTAACTTTTGAAAATGAAATTTTTAAAAATGTTGTCGGTCTTGCAAGGAGATTGCATGGTACTTGTTTAGAAAGTCCAATAAAACTAATCTTAATTTCTAGTGGCTGTGGCATGCTTACGAATGGCCGTGTAGCTTTCATTTAATCATGTTCAAGAACAGCCCCGGCCATTTTATAAACTGTATTATACATGGACTGTGTTCCAGCAGCACTGCCTAGGATGTGCTTTATCAGTGGTAAGGATTGCACTTTAAAGGACATTGCATTGTACTTAAATTAATAAATTATTTTTTCCCCTCATAGAGTAGCTGACAAATATAACTTCACCAGAGCGCACTACATTTCATTTACTAATTTGACATACATTAAGTTTTCATTTATTCCAAAAGATTCCACTCCAAAATATACCTCTGACAAACTGGGCTGTTGGAATACCTTCTGGCTGAGGGCCATTAAGACACAAAGCTCCAGGAACAGTCTAAGAAAAATCACAGTTTTCAAGGAGAAAACATACATAGCAATTTATGGGAAAAACATTCATTTTAAAGTAAGGCTGCTTCTCCCACTGCCAATTTGTTAGAGCTGAAAAAACCGCCACATACTGTGAAAATGTTCATTCTGTACAGCACAACGATATTTCGCCCTTGTTGAAATGCTGTCAATTTTACTAGTGACAGTCATCTCTCAGATGTAGGATGAGCCCAAGCTCGCTGCAATTCCACAAGGAGCTCTTTAATGTCCTCATTCGCTCATCCACAATAAAGCATCTGCATTCCCTAAAGTGAAACCTGAATACAGAAAGCCAAATCCAGCCCTGAACACACAGTTTAGTCTTAAACACTGAAGGTCACACTCTGAGAATGCTGTGGAGCTTCCAGGAAAGCTGATGTACAGCCTTCCCTTCGCACTGAAAAAAACACCTTTCTGCTTTGATAAAAAAAACTACGATGAATGCCATGTGACTAAAACATCGCAGACACAAACAAGTCCACAAAGTAATCTGGAAGTGTCTTGTATAATTGGCATAAAATACCTCAAAACTCAACAAAGGAAAAAAAAAAAAAAAGAAAGCTAACAAGTATTTGTTCTCAGAATTGAAAACCCGTGTTATTGAATACCTCCGGAAGACCTGGGAGGGGAAGGTGGAGCTCAGTACGCTTACCCAGCAGCAGTGGTGATTGGGCGCGGCATGTGTGGGAGGAGAAAGGCCTGCCCCCCTACCCTACGACCCAACTCCCCCTCCCCCGGCTCGGTCAAGACTCTCCATTTGGCCGTGGCCCTCAGAGCAGTCCCACCATTTGATCGATTTGTCTCATGTAAACACTTTTCAGGGGCAGGGCATAACGTCTCTCATCAGGGATCCTTTCACACTGGAAACACAGGGAGAAAAAAAAAAAAGAAAAAAGACCATACCTACACATTAACTCCATGGAAACCAACCCTTATTCCCTGACAGGTCTCTGATGGCAACATAAACAATACACAGACATTACATCTCATTAGAACCTCAATCCAGCTATGAATGTTTCCAGAGTAGTGACCATATCTCCTACTATACAGGAAAAATGGAGAAAGAAATCCCACTGCTGAGCAAGCTTATACTGCTGACTGGTGCACCAAGGGAGCTGCCTTGGAGCTGTGTGCAACACCCATTGAAAATCATTACAACTTACAAGTGCTAATGTGAACATAACTAGACCATTTTCTCTTGGTCTCACTAATTTACAGCAGTTGAGGGGAGTCACAGTAAAGCAATTCTCCCAATTTGGTTTATTTAGCAGTTGTGCTGTCAAACTATGGAAGCAGCAATGGATATGTGGAAATGACAGGTAAAATTGATGATGCATGATAAATGATTATTTTTTACACATATTTAATACCTTTCACGGACCTCAAAGCCATTTACAGTGAAGGGGGGTAGGACTGGCACAAATTTTGAAATAATTGATTATGGCTAATCAGTAATACTGTAGAAGGCAAAGTGAGGAATAGTGAGGAACTATGATTGGTTCAAAATGGTTAATCTGAGCGTTTCCATGTTCCAGCCATTATGGGATTCATGATACCTCGCTCTCTGCTGAAGAGTGTTCCAGTCCCACAACAGTGCCCCCTATGGCGGGGTGGTCTTACGTTGCTGGTGTTGGCAGGAGGCAGCCTGGCCTTGTCCTGGTCCGAAAGCACAGCTTCCTCAAAGGGAAGCATTTCCTTCCACTGCTTCTCACGGAAACGCTTGTCTATTGGCACCACATGGCCCTCCGTAGTGAAGATATATTTGTTCTCAGACTTGTGCAAGGGGTTGTCCTCATCAAAGAGCTGGGCGCAAAAAAGTTAGCAAAAAGTTAGCCTGTCGTTACAATCACAACATTCCCTGAACATTTAAGAAACCTCAGCAGTGTTTTTGCCATCCAGGTTAAACGTAAAACAGAGAAATATGTGAACTGGCCAGTGCTGCATTGGTACCACTAAGAATTACTTTCAATCACAAACTACCTTTTATGCTTTGCAGAGACAAATGTCTGGTGTTGAATACTGAAATTTAAGAAGATTAAACAATTGTATTCTGTAACAAAATGATATCTACAAAAAAGATGGCTCTTCTAACAACTCAATTTACAAGAAATATGGGAAATGAAAAAGGGTTAAAGATGCACTACTGTGGAAACTCAGAGGAAGAGGAGAATGCCGGGGAGCACGTACGAGATACAAGTATTTACAGGTCTCGCTGAGGAAGAAGCTCTCCATGCGGTCCTCTTTGGACTTGTCCACCACGTGATGGAGGGTGGCGTACCCACACCTGTCATAAGGGGGCAGACCTGAGCCTGAGATCTGCATTGTCATACCTCAAGACTATAACAATGTATGGGCCGTAGACCTTTGTAATTAAAATTTGGAGTATGAATTATATTTCGAAACCACAAATCAACCACACATACGTAATACGGGAACATGGTTTTTCCTAAATAACCTTGTGAAGAACATTCCAGTTTTTTTCCCTCACACAGAACTGTGTAGTAGCTAGTTAGTACTAAGGCTAATTTATACTTTGTAAGACAACCTCTGTGAGCCACATTTTATGTCTCATTGACGTAGTTTGGAGAGACTCACAGGTTGTGAGTCTCATACCTCCCGAATTTTCTAGCGGATCACACCGTGTCATTAATGTCTCACAGCTTTGATTGTTTGACTGGCCTGGGGATACGGAGTGTTCTGCATTGCTAAGGAGTATATATTTGTATGTATAGATGAACGATGGCTTCATACTTTGCATTTGTTTCAGCCTGGCTAATTTAAGAGACTACTAGCACACACCTCAGTGCCATAGAGACAGGACGCTTGCCCAGAGCTATGAGCCAGTTTCATAGCTGTGTCTTACGCAGTATAAACTAGGCCTTACATTACTGAATGTGCACGCTGTGTGCAGTGGGTGGAGCTGTTTCCGTTGGTATTACAGTTTCCTAAACTGCACCTGTCTGACCTAAATTGCCTATTTTTCTTTTCTTCAGTTTTGAACTCCTTTGTATTGACTGTGTTGCAAACTTGTGAGTAGTGGAAATTACTGAATGGCAGTTTGGGGCAAAACTGTTGTTCCCTTGGATTCCATGAAGCTCAACTTACCTGACTTTGGTATACTTCTCAATACTTTCAAGAATATCCATTCCTACATGCAGATAAAAGGGGTTCTTGGTAGCCTGAGAGACAATATAAACAAGATTCAACCTCACAAACAAACTCATACATACATTAATTCATGACAGGAAAATCTGTAACAAAAGCAAACTGAACATAACACCAAATAACAGCAAGTGGTTTTACGGTCCATGAGAAAACACACGTGTTTATGTCCCAGCTTTTACTTGACCAGGTCTGGTATAGCCTACAAACATGAATTACTGTATTTGGCACACCATTCAGACTGTTCATTAAATTGTCCAGGACTGCTTACAGCTTACGCATACAGCAGGATAATTATTACACACAAGATAACTCAGGCCAAGTGCAGTGCTCACAACATTCTGCAATTGTTGGGATCCAAAATTAACAGACTCCATTACAGAAGACACAGCACTATTCTCACCATTATCATTCTCCACCTTGAAATCTTCTGTTGATACTCAAATCAACTTAAACTCTGCCCCTAATGTCTCTCTGGCTGGTACATGCTTGAATATACATCTTGTGGAGATTATGGTATGGATAAAGCTTTATTACCAACAACTTCATAGTGAAAAAACAGTTACTGGTTACCACACAAAATCCTGCACTCCTGGTAATCCTGGTATACCTCAATTTAAAAATTACCTCTGGTATACCTCTATTAAAAATCGGTGTAAAATTTGACCCTTCTGACAATTTGAATTTGACCATTTCTCAGATGCTGAAAAGCTCATCCTTGCCTTTTTATCCTGCAATGACCTTTTTACAGACATTCCTGCAAAGAATCCAAAACTGTGCAGCCCTCTTGGCAATACAGACATGAAAACATCTCCCCCATTCTGAAAACCCTTCACTGTCTCCCTGTACAGTACAGAATCCACTTCAAAATCCCAGTGCTCTCACTTAAACCCATGCATGGCGATGGCCCAGTCTACCTGTAAGACCTGCTCCAGGTTAATTTTCTGTTTTGCAGCAAGGAAATTATATGCAGTACAAAGATACGAGGGATATCGCAACCTGTAACCTGGCTACAACTTTAGTTCCTCAACCACGCCTCTACTGGGATACCTCACACTCTGAATAAATGTGGGGTATACTCTACCTGGTACAGCAGGTATGTAGACTCCACCAGCTCTGGTCGCAAGGGGTAGAACAGGACGTCTGGTGTCTGCAGCTGCCAATTGTACCTCTCGGGGAGAGCCCCGAAGCGCTTCCAAATGGCGTAGTAAAAGGCGTGCAGGCAAATGGCGTTCTCCACATCTCCATTCAGCACCTGAGACCCCAAGGTTCAAGAGTATAAAAATGTAACATTCAGGCACTCACTACTACTCTAAGACTGAAAACACAATATAACAATATAATATAGGAACGAGGACAGTGCAGCAGCCTACCTGAAGCCCTGGAAAGAAGGCCTGCAGTGAGTCGATCCAGGTGTTCATGATCTGGCCGTTGAACATGTTCACGTTGACATAGAGCGGAGGATCCCCTTCCCCTTCATTACACTCCTCCCGCCTGTGGTTTCACACAGAACAGGACTTTTAACACTGCACAACATACCCTAGTATTACCCAGATCACACCTATACTGAACAGCATTCAGAGAACACAACATGCATCTCAGACCACAACATGCAACTCAAAGATAGCCAGCACTGAGCACAGGACCAGAAACAGGCACGGTGAAGCACCATTTTCACAACTGATATTTTCTGCATGGATTTAATAAAGTCTCTGGTTTGGACATACCCTCTTCTAAGATGATTCTGAATGCTCTCGTAGGAAGCCTGGAACATTGTGTAGTCTTCCTTCTCTCCAAACAGGATGTAGGACTTGAGCAGGTACTCATAGAAGGAGTCCATTCCCGCCCCTAGCCCACTTTGCTTGCCCACCCACTGGCCGGTCTGGATGTTGACTATGTTTCCTGGGAATCGACAAAAAGAAAAGCCCAACAAATGAGACTAAAAAGAAACAAGTCAAATCACCATGACAGTAATCATTCCTGTCAAAGGATTCCCATCATGTAGGAAGAATCTAACAATTTAACAATGCTAGCAGACAAAACCTGGAAAAGGCTAATGATAATTAATACCCATTTTATCCGCTGTACCCAACTTAACCTTGGCTGGACCCACCTAGCAGGCCCGTCTCATTGCTCCTCAAGTTCCACAGGGCCTTGACAGCCCGCCTGGCCACCCATTCGAATGTGGAGTCTCCAATTAGGCGGCTGAGAATCCCAAACTCCACCAGCAAGGAGCCAGCTCCAGCCGTGCAGGTCTCATTAATGCTGTCGGGGGGAACACCACTCTTCAGGTTAACCTGGGGAAACAAGCAGGTTCTGAATAACAACCACTTATTATACAGTGGTGTGATACCACAACGGGATAACTGTGGTATCTTTTATATTACCTGAGCATTGATATTGATTAAGGAGATGAGACAATTCATGCCTAAGGAGATGAGAAAAGTCATGCATCATAGGTTGTGCACAGTTTTAAGATTGAATCAAATTACAACCACTGTGACAGGGGCCATTCTATTCTAGGGGATGTGTTGATCTTAACGTGGGGTAGGAGATGTGCTGATATTACCCTGGGGCAGGAGATGTGCTGATACTACCCTGGGGTAGGGGATGTGTTGTTCTTACCCTGGGGTGGGGGATGTGTTGTTCGTACCCTGGGGTGGGGGATGTGTTGTTCTTACCCTGGGGTGGGGGATGTGTTGTTCTTACCCTACGGTGGGGGATGTGTTGTTCTTACCCTGCGGTATGGGGATGTGATGATCTTATCCTGAGGTAGGGGATGTATTGTTCTTACCCTGCGGTATGGGGATGTGATTAACTTATCCTGAGGTAGGGGATGTGTTGTTCTTACCCTGCGGTGGGGGATGTGTTGTTCTTACCCTGCGGTATGGGGATGTGCTGATATTACCCTGGGGTAGGGGATATGTTGTTCTTACCCTGGGGCGGGGGATGTGTTGTTCGTACCCTGGGGTGGGGGATGTGTTGTTCTTACCCTGGGGTGGGGGATGTGTTGTTCTTACCCTGCGGTATGGGGATGTGATGATCTTATCCTGAGGTAGGGGATGTGTTGTTCTTACCCTGCGGTATGGGGATGTGATGAACTTATCCTGAGGTAGGGGATGTGTTGTTCTTACCCTGGGGTGGGGGATGTGTTGTTCTTACCCTGCGGTATGGGGATGTGATGAACTTATCCTGAGGTAGGGGATGTGTTGTTCTTACCCTGGGGTAGGGGATGTGATGAACTTATACTGAGGTAGGGGATGTGTTGTTCTTACCCTGCGGTATGGGGATGTGATGATCTTATCCTGAGGTAGGGGATGTGTTGTTCTTACCCTGCGGTATGGGGATGTGATGATCTTATCCTGAGGTAGGGGATGTGTTGTTCGTACCCTGGGGTAGGGGATGTGTTGTTCTTATCCTGAGGTAGGGGATGTGTTGTTCTTACCCTGGGGTAGGGGATGTGTTGTTCTTACCCTGGGGTAGGGGATGCCTGTGCTGGTGTTCTCGAAGGCGGGGAGCAGTCGGACAGCCAGGTCATGTGCCAGGTGCAAGAGCTCATTGTCGTAATCCTCCAGGCCCACATTTCCGAATGGCTGCTTGGAGTCAGTAAGGAGGATGTGAGCAGAGATGAGGCTTCCCAGGATCCTGGAGCGAAAGCGAGAGGACAATGAGCCACCCAAAAATGGCTGCTAGTTCAGTCACTGAGGAAACTGAGCAACACCCCCTCCCCCCCTCCCCTTCATTACAGCCATCTCTGGATGCTGAAAGAACCTTTGTTTAAGAGGTCACACCCATGATTTTCATCAAAACTGTTTTGTAAACCTTGAAACCACATTCTCACGAGGACTGACTACGCCCAGTTTGCAACTGCTTTGGGACTTTTGTTAACCAAGATGATATTTCTTAATGAGGCTGCAATAGTGGCACAGCCTTTTGGAGTCCATAGAGCTGATAAACTACTTATAATCCCCGAATCATCAATACTGCCTGACCTCAAAGCTACTCTCAAACAAAACCAGAGCGGGGGATGTACATAGACAGAAAGACTAAGACAAATCCATACCTGATGTTGGCCTCAAACACTTGCACGGTGGAATCTTTGTCAAAGGACACAGTGTCGATCACCAGCTTCACAGCTCTGTGGAACTCTGACACATTCCCCAGGACCTAGAGACAGAAACAATACAGGCTGTAAATACTACAGAATGAAATGCGCATTCTGAAAACAAAAAATGCTGAAAATTAACAAATTAATTAACAAATTAAGCACAAATTAAGCACTTTTCCAAAGCAAGTTAAAAATGTGTCTTAATTATATGTTACTGTTTATATTAGACTACATTTAAAGGAAAACAGCAAAACAGGCCATAGCTGAAAAAAAAAAAGAGTGTGGGCATGTACAATCCTGAATTGATATGCACAATAAAATGAGTTCATAGCTATTCATGAAATAACATATTTCATTACAATTATTGACAACAGTGTAATCTTTTGTGTAAGTTTGGAGAAAATTAAATAGTGTAAATAGATCATATAAAATATTTAACGTTACATACGTCCACACTCCAATACGGAGGACAGTAATGTGTATAATTACCTAAAGCCTGCAACAGTGTGACAACTGATAAGACAACATGACAACTCAAAAGCTTCACTGTTATCCCACAGACAAAGCATGAGACAAGCGGTTACACTATCTGACCAAACAGAGGAAAAGCTACAGTTATCTGATGTTCATCAAGAGGTTCCATCCTGTCTGTATTAGCAGAGAGCAGACAGGGATGTTGATAGTTTAGATAATAATACATTGTAATAAGTTACAATGAGCAGACAATGCTACCTACAGAATTTGTTGGCAAGCTTTTACAGTCTGTGTATCACGGTTCTACCATTCTTGGCCCTGAGAGGTCGAGAGTGCATGTTAATGTAGCAGATTAAAGCACAGAGGGGCGTGTGCTGCAGGCCACATCACAGAGACAGGATTGAGGAACTGCCTTGTTGTACTCATTTTTCTACAGTCTTTTCTACAGTTTTACTGGATGTGTCTGAAAGGAAACACCCGTCACCTGTTCACACAGGTCACCTGTTCTTCAGTTTCACCGCAAGTAACTCAGAAACATAGCAAGTGCATAGTTTTTGCATTGTCTAGCGCAATTCTAAGCAATTCTCATAATCTCGGACACCTCCTGGGTGGTTAATCAAGCATGTTAAAACAGAAACAGTTAACAATATAGTCCAATTGTTCCAAACCGCACAGATATCATAACAGTGGATGAGGAAAAACTGAACTCTCAGAGACCTTACCAACAGAGTGTCAAGAGTGTCGATGAGGGTCAGAGAATAGTTTCCCAAGACATCATTGATGTTGATGTTTGACCTGAAAAACAAGACCGACTCAGTTACTCCAGTGGGGAAAAAACAACATAGTGCATTAACATGTTTTTCCTTACCTTGAGTTCTTAGTGCACATTAAACAGATTTTCAAGTTTAAGAAAGTAAATAAGAGTTTTTTTCTTTTCTCATACAGAGCCCTATACTATTAATATGCTAAACCACAATAATAAGTAAACTCACATTCAACATACGCATAGCTATACTGAAATCAGATAATGTCACATAACATGATCCAATAGTACAATATTTATTACATTACAATCGCAATTAAACGTTAATGTTTTTTTTTATTTTTTATTATTATTATGAAACATACACCCATCCGATTAGCATATCCAGCCACAGTTCTAACGTCAATTTGGGCTGAGACGACTGAGACAGATGGTAAGCCAGCAAGTTAAGTTACTGTATTGACATAACTTTTCAATAAAACTGAATTGTCCATTAAAACCACGCGCATTAATCTCAGAGCTATAAATACTCCTAAATGGTTCAGTAACGTTATCCCGATTAATCTAGGTTAGCTAGCTTGGTTAACTAATAGACTAGATCGCAATTTAGCATTTACGACTAGGCAAAATCATTCCTTGCTCATTTATGTTATTTATGAAGTGAAGTGAATAGTAAAATTACTATTATTAATATGACGTAATATTACTAGTTAGTTACATTTTACCCGGAAACAAAACAAATTTATAAGATTAACTAGCAAACTATGCAGGGTTATCTGAAAGTGAAAAACTGACAACATTGTCCATGCAAAACTTACGGATTGAGAACATCTGGTCCTCTTCCTTGGCAGTCAATGGGGTTGAGCTCGTCCTCTGGAAACGCGTATTTCATGTAGTTTTCATATCCGAAATAAAACATATCCTTGGCCATACCCCTCATCTTTGACTTCAGATTATCTGGAAAATAACCGTACTTCCTCGTGTACTCGTCCCTGCCATCCTCCAGAAGGCTGAGATAGGACTTCTTGGGTGGGTTTCCAGTGTTCTTGGAGCAGGTGCTGTGGTGCAAGTTTCCATTCCTATGTAATTGGTTTAACCACTCATTAGTCTTGGCGTTTGTCCCGTCGTTCTCTCTGAAGAGCTCTAGTTTTTGCAAATTGAAATTAAATTTTATTGGAAAGTGGAACCCCCAGCTAGGTCCCAACCCAAATGTAAGCCATAGAATACAGCTGACAGCCAGTCTTAACAAGAGAAGACCAACTACTAATGACCTCCATTGCATTTTTGCCCAGACCGGGCCTTAAAAATCATAATTTACGACAAGCACCATGGAAAAGAAAGTTTAATTCCGTCCGTTACAGCTAGTTTGCTAACCTACTTCCTTTTACACCACTCAGCCTTCTCAAACTGTTCCTGTCAACAAACCAACCCCTCCCGATTCTGCAATCTGATTGGAGATCCTCTTTGACGGTCATTGATCACGACCATACACGCACCAGTCAGCGATTGGCCTTTCCGGGTGTCCGTCACATCCTCTTGTCTGGCTTTGGTGTCGTGGCAAGCTCCTCGTTGATTTCGGATGGAACTTTAAACCAATAAGACAACCACAAGTATGAGGCGGTAAACTAATTCAACCCATGCCGGTATTATACATGGAAGCATATCGCAGGCAAAATTCAGGTCGCCACATTGCTTGCCTCTATGAACGCGAAATCCTTTCTACACATTTTCAATTGGGCACGTGAAATCGTTGTAGATTATTGTCTGCAGCGCCGTCTATTGGTAGCAACATCTGCCTATTATAACAACATTGCAAACTATCTATTTATATATCAATATTTTATTATTACTGATTACTAACATTACAACCACACATTATATAGTGTATTTATCCATTTTCATCAATAGACAAACCTGTTTAGTTTATACTTAGAAATTATATTTTATATAAAGTCTGTTTTTTTTGTGTGTTTATTTTAAAAAAACTACCATAGGTTGATATATTGCAAAACAGCAGCCCTTCTTTGCAGCATGCTGAAATGTGTGGAAACATGTACTGTTCTAAGACAGAAACTATTTTTAATAATGTAAAAAAATTCCAACTGTAGCCGTCTCCTTGCACAAAAGGGATGATAAAATGAACTTAAATTTGTATTTTGAGCGGCGTATGTAATAATTAGTACTTTGATTTAGATAAATACATAATGATTTGAGCAGTACTTACAATAGCATATTTGGTATAACCAGCTTGTTTAAAGTAGGTCTTTGCTGTAACATTCTTAACTTTTACTGTAGAATGTGATTTCACCAATATTAAAGGTTGTATCAGCGATTTTGGGTGGAAACATAAATTATCACATTCATCTGATTTTTCCTCACGATCCGCTAGCTGCCCGCCCCATAAGCAGGCCGTCAAAAAACCGCGTCTCTGTAGGCAGCCTATGCTCCGAGATCGTACACAAAAACAAATGGTACTACCAACTACTCAAAACCAAAATAAACAGTATTCCAACCAATCACAATGATCTGCACTAACGCTAATACTCTTATCTCGCTGAAATCTTGACGGATTTACAAACGGTTTGGTTTCTTACAAACGTTATTAACGTGGTTATAATTCTGGATGCTTGAACACTATTTTTTAAAACATAACATAATTATTCATAAGTATGTTTGTTTGGGATTTCGCTTCAGAAGTGACGTCACGTTTGTGCAGATCATTGTGATTGGTTGGAATACTGTTTATTTTGGTTTTGAGTGGTTGGTAGTATCATTTGTTTTTGTGTACGATCTCGGAGCATAGGCTGCCTACAGAGACGCAGTTTTTTGACGGCCTGCTTATGGGGCGGGCAGCTAGCGGATCGTGAGGAAAAATCAGATGAATGTGATCATTTATGTTTCCACCCAAAATCGCTGATACAACCTTTAAGTGCATATAAAATCGTTAAGAGTAGAAGAATCTTAAATTCCACATTTTCAGCAACCAACCAGGAGACAAGAACAGACAAGAGCAGGCATCTGAATATAAACGTTCACACGTCTTCTGTACAAAGTCTAATTTAATGTCTTGGTTTACACATGCAGTAACGGATTCACAGGGGTAAAACACACCTCTTTGCTCTTTGTGTAATGTCAGAATTCAGTATAATGCTAAAGGCAGTAAGTAGACACATAAGATACAATTGCTCTTCTCTTCAAACCCAAACCCCACTCCACAGAATCCTGGCCCCTCCTCTGAAAATAACATTGTATGAGCATGTGCCTTGAATCCAATTAGGCACAGAATACAAAGCAAAGAGCTGTTAGACAAAAGGACTGAATAGAAGAACATAGGCATACACTCTACATGGGGGTGCATAGTAACAACATGCTCACACAAGAACAAACGAGAGTGGCAAATGTGTCATGATCGACAAGGCAGTGGCATCGGGGTATTCGCTCCTTTGACCTTCTCAATGCTAACATCATCATCATGATCGCACTAGTCTCCATCCATATGGTCAATAAATAAAGCAATAGCATCTACACGATATGGAGATGGCTTCATTTCAGTGAGCCAGTTTAGTTGGCCTTAAGTTTTCAAACTCATGTGGTAAGACAACACAAGTCTAGTCAACTCTCTGATTTAACGTGCCGATGGTCCAATCTAGATTAGCACTACTGGGGATAAAAAAAAATAATTGCCATTTTTGGGATTGTATCAGGTACTTCCACTGATGAAGACTAGCATCAGCTCTGAACATGAAAAATCTAAATTAAACGGTCATAAATTCATGAGATATTTTCCAATTTCAGCTGTTGGACACTGGATGTCAGCAAAGCTTTATGTCTTTGAGAAATTGTTTTTGTTATGTCCTAAGGACCATATAAAGAGATTATATTCTTTCTTTGTTCTGAGTAAAGAAAAAATGTTAACACTTTTTCTATTTTTTAAGATGTAGAAAAATAGATGGAAATCCACCCACCACCCACATTAAACATGACCCTGGTGAAAAAAAATTGATTGGCAGGGGGCCTTTTTAATGAATGTGACTGCAGAGATTTACAGTGGAAAACATGTAAAATGCTGAGGTAACATAACTTCTGTTGCCAATTTGTTCAGTAATAAGTTGATTTCTCTTTTTTAAAGAAAATAGAGGCATAAATTATTAATATATTTAATTTATTAGGGCCCAGTTTTAATATGAGCTATCTCTGGATAAGAGTGTCTGCTAAATGTACTGTAATTAAGCTTAGTCACAAATCACAGTATGGATTATAGTCTACTGTGGGATATATTCATTTCTGTACGTCAGACTATACTTAAAACAGGCTATACACGGAGAGGCCTGACTAAACATCGGACTTCTTTTTAAAAAAACAAACAACAAAAAAAAACTATTGTAAAAAGGTTTGAGGTAGTTTAAGAACAAATGGTGGAATAATATTTATAATAAGGGGTAATTTAGTATAATGAAGGGTTAAAACTTCAGGGCTAGAAAAATCAGATGAGATACGTTTCTATACTATATTTAAGTGGTCTTGAAAAGGAAAATAAAAGTTACCAAGACTAAATTTAGAAATATGATGGGAAGCCATCTGCACAGGTTTGTGGAAGTATGATGGAAAGCCATCTGCACGGGTTTGTGGAAGTATGATGGGAAGCCATCTCTGCACGGGTTTGTGGAAGTATGATGGGAAGCCATCTGCACGGGTTTGTGGAAATATGATGGGAAGCTATCTGCATGGGTTTGTGGAAGTATGATGGGAAGCCATCTGCATGGGTTTGTGGAAATATGATGGGAAGCTATCTGCATGGGTTTGTGGAAATATGATAGGAAGCCATCTGCACGGGTTTGTGGAAGTATGATGAAAAGCCATCTGCATGGGTTTGTGGAAGTATGATGGGAAGCCATCTGTACGGGTTTGTGGAAATATGATGGGAAGCCATCTGCACGGGTTTGTGGAAGTATGATGGCAAGCCATCTGTACGGGTTTGTTGAAATATGATGGGAAGCCATCTGCATGGGTTTGTGTATGATGGAAAGCTATCTGCACGGGTTTGTGGAAATATGATGGGAAGCTATCTGTTCAGGTTTGTGGAAGTATGATGGGAAGCCATCTGCACGGGTTTGTGGAAGAACAACCACAAAGGCTGAATTGATGCCGCTTTCCTTCTGAAAAAAATATAAACATTCCAACCAACCCAATGCATATTTGTGAACAGCTGGTAAAGACTTGTAATGAGGTTGTCTGCATTTTCTTTTTCTCATCCACCCAGTGGAAATCTCTGAGAAATAGGGTCCTGAAACTTGATAAGTAAAGGGCTTTGCTGTTCATCTGTCACTATAGTGGCAGCTTGGACGGGCTGCATTTCAGTTCAGTAAGGCATCATGGGGGACATTCGACTTGTGATTACACATCTATGTGGGTACTGGTCACTGAGTTCTAAAATAAAGGCATCTGTGTAGCACAAACACAATCTCTGAGTTTCCATGGAGGAAGGGTTAAATAAGAGAAAGACAATCTGCCCCAACTAAAACCAAAAGTGTTAATGTTATGTGATAATGTTGATAATGCCTAGAGAGAAGGCTGGAACATGCTACACACTAGCGGGAAATTACTCTGTAAAGCAGTCTCTTAAAACCGCAATATGATTGCTGGTTTTGTTCTTAATGCCATTTCAAAAATGAGAACTATGAGAACTATATAGAAAAAAAAAAAAAATTCCCCCCCCCAACAGTTCAACAAGTGAAGCAATTATTCTCATTTCATTCACTCCGAATTATGCTTTACATCACCATCTTCAACATACTACCATTTCTATCATACACATTTTTCCAACTACCATACTTAAAAGTAAAGTAAAAAAGTGCATTAAATAAAGCTGGGGTGTCCTAATATACATCAACTGCTTCACAGAGACCTACAACCTTGAAAATATCCAGATATCGACAAAGGTGCAATAGTCTAAATTAAAAAGCAGGCCTTTTTATTTTGTGAGAGTATATACACGAGTGATCTTTTGTATCATATATAGCCCAGGTAGGCACACCTGGAATGCTGATTTACTTCCAACATGAGAGATTTTGCAGAAGGCACTTGAGTTCTGCAGCCCTCTCTGGTTCACAAACAGCACTGGAGACTTCATCCCGCATAAGCGAATTACCAACACAACTAATGCTCTGAGACCTCTTCTCTCAATACAGCTGCACCTTATGTCTGTTACATTCAAACTCAAATATATATATATACACGCCCACTCCAGTAAAAATGAACAGCTCGATATTTCTAAATACCAGTGACTTTTTTTCTAGTTTTAAGCTTGAGGGATATTCTCACAAAAAAACATGTTTTGCAAAAAAACATATATATAAAACAAAAAGGTTTATAAAACAAAGTATAATTTCAAAATAAGAACACACACACACACACACACACACACAATATTGGCAGAATGATGAGGACTCCCACTACATTACCCCAAGTCCAACTGGATCGACTGCCAACCCCCCTCCCCCTCCCCAATGTCCAGGATACAGCAGCAAGTGATGAGGCGACCTGCCCCAAAGGAGTCACCTTATCTGACACCTGCTCTGTGACCAAACAAGGATTTTAAAAACAAACAAACAAAAAAAACAGAACCAGAAATTTGGCGTTTTTTGTGAAAGACGTTGGTGCTGGGGACGGGTGTTGGGTCTCTCAGCTCAGAATCTTCCTCCACTAGAAGTCTCAGACTCTGAATTGCAGGCTGAAGGCTAACACATCTTTAGCAGTGCGCAGAGCGGACCAGGGGATGTGCACGTGGGGTTGCTGGGTAGAATTAACAGGGACACGACAGTGCAGTGAAGAGGAAGGGCTACTGTACATCATCACAGAGTGAGCGGGATGGGGGCTGAAACAGACATGACTGGGATGTTTTTTGTCTTTCAGCTTCTCCGGGATTTTGAGTGTTGTATAAGCCACTGCAGAGTGATATCTGTGAAGTGAAAGAGAGGCACAGTATTCACATGGTGCTCATATGGACATTCTTTTAAGGTTCCTCTGGATTGAGGCCCCTGTCTAAATGACACATAAAACACAAAACGTCCTAGTGAAAAGGAAGGTGGGGTATGGGAATGTTGCAGTTGCTATAAACAGTTATGAATGAATCAAATGGTCTCTCAGCTGAAATGTCACTGCAACATTTTCTGCCGTCCTCAAATAAGGTGCACTTGTTTAGTGTTGTTCTACTGACAATGTGATAGGATGTTTCCGAGTGATGCACTTTACCTCCAGAGACCCATCTCAGGCTAAAGTTCTTTGTTTTGGTTAATGTTGAGATGTTTACAGTGTTCCCTGCTCTTTCACAACTATGAAATGCTGGTCTGTGTTGTACAGAGCATATTTGTACTATAATACATTTTGCACTCATTTTCTTTTTTTTTAACTCAAATATATACGTTTACCAAACATAATCAATAAAACGAACAGCTATCACACAAAACATGCTCCTACTTGGCTCATACTACCTTCATAAACAGAGGAAATTATCAACTAACATTATATTAAAAGAGGTGTAAATGCCTAGATTTGTATTGCCATATGTTATAATTGGTTACTGTTGAAAGCTTAGCCATGAAATTGTCATAGGACGTCTGTGCATATACCACACAATTGGTGCTCTTCATCATCCTCACCCACCTATATTGTCCTTTTCTTTGCAGGAAATGGAGTAGCAGCAGATCTCTCTGTCCTGAATGGCAGCTAAGTTCCTACAGGGAGAAAAATACATATCAAGCAGTGGCTGTGTTGTGTCTTATAATTCTTCCCTTTGTCTCGGAGAGTCGAATCTGATCAATTCTCAGTCTACCCGGTGCTTTTATAACTATTACAAATGTGGAAGTTCTCACATCTGTAGTTTTGGTACTGAAAGCAGCTTGTTAAGCAATGTTGTGTTTCCAGGGGCTATACATATGAGCAGAATAATTGTATAATGTTTATTCACAATTATAAACATAAAAATCAGTTTTTATATCATGCCGGTACTTCTTTCTTTATCAGTTTTCAAGTACCGCAAGCTCTTCACTCCCAAGGACCCAGGTAGTGATGTGATTATAAAGGTTGAGGGCAGGTTGCATGGCCATAGGACACCGTTCCAACCAAAAATAAGATTAAACAATCTTTTGATGAATAATCAGGCAATATACACACGTAGAGCCTCTGGAGGCATAGCGAATCACTTGAAGTACATTTCCTTGCTTTAGGCTATGAACCCATGAATGCGGGGACAATTCCCACCATTGTAAACCTGACAGGTCATCATAAACTTCTGTAGGTATCCAAACTGACATACACTGAAACTGACATACTCACATGCACTAAAACTGAAATCATATTTAAAAACTACAGAAGGTGAACTACCCCTTTAAATGTTTTCTATTGAACACATTACATTGGCCTCATAACAAGTGAATATTTTTTCAACCACTTGACAAAAGGCATTTGATTTGAATTTGATTAGTCATTTTTCTGCACAGTCTGTTTTTTCGCTGCAGGTCCTGGGTCCTGAACTGACTAAAAACTTACATGAAAAGGTGGTGCGGTTTATAGCACTAGGAGCACAGAGGGTAATAACCTCAAGTAACCAGGCCTTGCTCACATTGTTTCGATAAGCTGCTTCTCATCCAAAGCACTGGGAAGATCTCTCTTGTTGCCAAGCACCAGCACCTGATAAACACAACAAACCATTAAGCCAGGACACAGCACACCAGTGTTTCCATGCTATCATCAATAGCATTAGTCATTTTACTTAATTATTGGAGGTTATTTATTTTTTGGAATGTCTCTGATGTGCCACTCTTTTGGGAGAGCTGTACAACAAGAAACAATGAAATTTTAGGACCCCCTCAAAAACGAGATGGGCTTATCCTGTCAGTGAATAATAATAAATAAAATTTTAATTAAGACATTTCATACACATTTTTGAGTGGTTAATATTTTGTGCCAGCACAGAAATGTACCTGTTGTGTTATATTATCCCATCACTTTTCAAAAATGATGTTTAATATTATTTTCAGCTTGCAAGTAAAACCTGAGACTGCTCAAGGTAAGAAGTACTGGCATGATATGAAAACAAATTAACGCGATAAATTTAATCTGTTCAGCCTTCTGAAACATCACTGTGCAAGCTGCTTTCTCCATTAAGTGTATTTTCTTGTTTTAGACAAACACTTGAATGTCCTTTACCTATCACTATAAAACTTATGTCTACCACAACCAATCTGTTCTACAGCTGAGTTTAACAAACTATCAAGTTAATTTTAGTGCAGAAAAGTTCATCATTTGTGATTTGTTTGTATTCTAATAAAGCACTGTTGGTTATTCAAGTCTGCACATCAACCCTTGTAAACATGACAAATTTGGGACCACTGTCATAAACTTTGCTTATGCTTTATGTTAACGTATTTGAACTTTTGTTCAATGTCTCAGATTCCTTTTTATAAAGGTACCTTGCGTATTAGGCTGATTACACAAAATCTGTAATAGTCACTGTCAATCAGCGAAGTCACACACCATTTTATTAAGACCAATTTGTCTAACAGAAGACATCATTACTTAAGAATAACATTTTGCAGAATCCGCAGCCATTCGAGTACAATGGTGTGAATTCCCATTTCTCTGAAAACCTTTTTCACGAGAGAAAACAATAAATGCGTGTTAAAAATTGTTAGATCTCGGGCAATCAGCATTCCAGCTCGCTTAAAGACTGGACTTGAAGAATCCACACAGGACAACCCCTACTGTGATGCTTCGGTTGACTTTCCTTATTGGGAAGCACAGGCATCGGTGTTAAATCTCAAACACATACTCACAGGAATTCCTTGTAACTGCGGCTTGTCTAAGAGATTATGCAGCTCGTTTCTGGAGGCCTCCACTTTGTCACGGTCTGCTGCATCCACCATGTAACTGAGAATAATCAATCAGACAACACCACCGCCAAGAACAACACGATTCATTTCAGGAAGCTTGAGAAATGAGGGTAACAGGCTAAGACCGATCGATACGACTACGAGTTTGAGTGTTGCTTCATGCGGAGTGGACCTGTATGTGTAAAGTTGTATGACCCACATTACTGATCTCAGAATTTGACTCCAGCTACAAAAGGCAAAATGAACGACAGGTATCATTACAAGCTTCCTTCATATACACCAGGCCACTTCTGCCCCTTCAGATCCACAGTACTAAAGGCTTTAAAAATGCCTTTCATTCAGCACTGCAGAGGATTGAACCGCAATGGCATCCAATCAATGACTAAATGAGCAATTACAATGTGAGGTAGAATGAGAAAAATAAGCCTTACGGTGGCCTTTCTTCTCATCACATTGCTGTTATTGTTATTTACACATTGCACATATTTTGGAAAGCAAGTGAACGCAAAAACATGCGTTTCCTGAGATTTCAAGCCAGACGTTCACTTGTCCAAGAGAAACACGGGACCGATATTCATCAACCATCAAAAAGGAGGGGCACTGACCTAGGATCAGTTTCCCTCTGTCGATATCTCAACCTTATGAGTTATGAGCTTAAGGTTTAATCCAGCACTCTTAATCTGAACTGGGTCCAAGGCTGCAGATACTCACACGATGGCATTCACACCTCTACAGTAGCGCTCCCACATGCTCCTGAACCTTGGCTGCCCACCGATGTCCCAGACCTACAAAAACACAGAGCCAACCTGATGAAGGAACACCAAGCCTGTTTTTTTGAAAGTCTTTTTTGGTGACAACATTCGTTCACAAAAACAATAAATACATTTTGATAAATGTGGATAGTTACTTTTTTTGAGAGTTGTTGTATTTGCGCCAGAGCAAAGAAATGCACATTTGGTCTGCTTGTTTATTAAGATATATATAGGATATCTAATATTTAGATATAGGTAAACTACCCGGCTCCTCCATCTCTTGCTCCCCCCCCCCTTCGGTCTCTCTCTGTCTCTCGCTCACTCACTCACCCCCACAAACATCAAAGATAAGCCAGTCTGTCATAAATGACCCCTCTTCCTCCACACATTAACCCAATCAGGTCTGAGATGCCCCCCCTGTGTAGAAAAAAATGTATGGGGGGCAAATGGAAAGAAGTTCTGTTCAGTTGGAGTTGGTGAATAAGTTGTTCCTTTTATTTTTGTGCTGATGGTTCCTTTTTGTTCCTGTTCAGCTGGAGGAGGGTAAATAATATTGCCAATTTCTGGCTTATCGGTCTCTCTCTCTTTACTGGTATCTTCTAATTAATGTCTGGTTCAATGTCTTACTTTTTGCAAATTATAAGTAGTCAGACTACATTCATTAGTGAATGTATGATTTCAACTCATTATTCTAATTGACTGTTTTTCATTTAATAAAATTATTCAATCGTAAGATCTGATTTAGACTTTGTTTCGACTTGTTAGTTGATCCACCAGGTTACTGTTTGACTTACCTATCAACGAATTTGGCGATTTAATTGATAATTGTCTGTTTTTTTATTATTGCTTTATTTTATTATCATTTTCATTTTTTGTTCTGTGCTGGAATGTGAAAGCACTTTGAGCTGCATGCTTTGTATGAAAAGTGCTGTACAAATAAAGTTATTATTATTTTTAATAATAATTATTAAATTAGATCACATATTTTGAATGTAGGTTAAGTGAGGGGTTCTAGCCGAACCTTTTAACAAGGCATTGACTGTTGGAACTGCTGGATTCAGAAAATACACATTTTACCTAATCCTCACTTACCCGACAAGATCTTTTTTTTATTATTATTTAAGGAGAAGACTGTGTATGAATAACTACGTGCATTAGTCTTGCTACGCTGTGATCAGAATGACCCCTCCTCCCACAGGTCAGCACAGAAAAGAGTAAGGCCTACCTTAATTGTCACGTTGCCTTTGGTGAGTTTCCTCATGTTGAAGCCGACTGTCGGGATCATGTCCTCACTGAACTGGCCGGACTGAAAGGATAGCCGAAGGGGGGAAAAAAATGGCGTCAATTTTACAGACACTCCTACTTTGAGCAAATTAAAAAGCAAAGTACATACCTGAATTAAAAAAAAAACAGCTGTAGCTACAGGAACAGGGTGGTAAAGTCTTAAAGCTGGTAACAGTACGAAAATAAATGCTATCTTGCCTGATACATTCAGTACTATGCCAAAGCAGGCAGCCAGTCTGCCTGGCCAGCCCGAAAGGCTGAAACTGTAGTTCATTTATCATTTGAAAACAATTGACTTTAATGAACTGACTAAAGTCAATTAAAGTCAATTTTACTATACAGTACAGTTGCCCAATACAAAAACCAGCCTAATTATTACACAGGTTGAGATACAGGTCATACTCTGGCCAATAACTTGTGTCTATATGAATTTAGGATGCCCATATTGAAGACTTATCGGTCTTATCTTCAAATACATTTCTTGAAAGACTTATGACTTAAGGTTATATGAAAATTCTACAATTTTCCAGCTGTTTTTTAATGACGAAATTGTTCTATGATGGAAGACAAGGGTCCCAGTAATATAACCCCCCCAATACACACACACGCACACAGTAAATTAGCCTCTAAAAAAAAAAAAAAAACATACAGCCTAATTCAACAAAGGTAAAACACTCAACTGTACAACTTCTCTAAAACTATTATAAATTAAGGGGTTGTTTCTCCTCCTGCTCTTGCTTTAATAAAGTCTGACTTCATCCGCAAAATAGGCTTTGTCTGGCACTATGTACTGTACGCATCAGAGCACATGACTGCCAGGTCAGCTGACCAGGGCTAAGTGGAAGTGAGTGCGTGAGTCTTGTGATCTGTGCCAGAGGCTGCTTCTTCCCCTCAGTATTTGAGGTCATCCATAACCCAGTGTGTGTTACACATTCAAACTTACACTCCAGTCAATCTGCAGTACTGCAAAAAAGCTCTACAGAGAGTAAGATGAAGAGGATCTTATAGTATAACTCGTCAGACCTCTCTCCCATTTCTGATTTAAAAAAATCCTTCACAAATTAAAAACACCAGAACACATTTGGTTCCATGCTACAGTTTTTTTAAAATTGTTGGTATGGAAATCACAGGTAGGAAACAAAAACATGAAACAACAGTGTCTGGAAAAGTGGCTCAGCAATGCCGTGGGGTACATTTATCTGGCTTTTTCTTTGGGTGGACAAACATCATGAGAATGCAAGGCTGATGACGTCAATAGATAAGTAACGGTACTGAATGATCATCTTCACCCCATGTTAAAGCATTGCTTTTCTGCAGAGGAGAATGTCTTCCAAGATGACAATGCCCCCTTCCACAGAGCATGAGTAGTGATACTGATGATAACCATATGTCACATCCTTCAGTCACCGGATCTGAACCCAGCTGAGCATTTCTGTTATTCTGGAACAATGCTTGACACAGCATTTTCCACTTCCATCAGCTAAGTGCGTTTATTGACTTTCCTGTTGAAGAATGGTGTTGTATTCCTCATGAAAAATTCTGGATGATGGTAGATGGCATGGCACATACAAGCCTTAATGACCAGACATGCTGGCACAAAACAGTATTTTGGACAGTTGCTAGAGTGGCACTGCAAAGAGACTTTCCACTAAGTTGGAATTCCACAAAGTTGGAATTGTGGAATATCTGCACTCTGCAACTTTAGCATGGCATAAGCTACATTCCAATACGAATGGGACCGTAGTTACATTGCTGTACCCCCTTTACTGTTCAGTCCTGATAACAAAAACTGTCCAGGCCAATCAAAAGCATACGCTAAAACTGACGTAATGTGACTACCTGAACACCGTTGCCTTGACCACTACAGTACACCAATAGCACTACATCATAGTAATGACCTGAGCCCTATGTCACATTGCTACCCAAACAAACATGCCCCATTGTATACCTTTCTTATTTTTATTTATTTATTTATTTTTTGCACAAAGTGAACATAAAAGATTTTAGAAAAGAAACAATTAAAATGTACAAGAAATAGCAGAATGTGCAGGTGAGATAAAAAAATTAAAAAAAGAGCCAAGAGTGGCTTATCGAGTTCTCACCTAGAAATGAACAAGTCAACAAATTAAGTACAGTATCACATTAAAAATGTGTACAGTATAAGATAAAACACAGAGAAAAGAAAACAAACAATATAGAGGGTGTTTGTGGGGGGGGAGACAAATTCTGAGCTTGTGTTTGAAATTATGTAAAGATGAGTATTCTCTTGCAATATGTATGTATTTGTTCCATAGTCGTGATCCTCTGTACCTAACAGAGAATTGACATAGGTTGGTGTGGAATATTGGAAGATGTAAGTTGTCTGCATGTCTGGTATTATACAGTCAAGCCGGAAAGTCTGCACACCCCTTGTTTTATTACGTTACAGACTTATACTACAATAGATTGAGTTCATTTTTTGCCTCAAACATCTACACACAATAGCCAATAATGACGAAGTGAAAACAGGTTTTTAGAATATATGCATCCCCACATCATGATGCTGCCACTGCCATGCTTCACTGTAGGGATGGTATTAGCCAGGTGATGAGCGGTACCTGGTTTCCTCCAGACATGACGCTTGGTACTCAGGCCAAAAAGTTCCATTTTGGTTTCATCAGACCAGAGAATCTTGATTCTCATGGTTTGAGAGTCCTCTAGGTGCCTTTTGGCAAACTCCAAGCGGGCTGTGATGTGCCTTTTACTAAGGAGGGGCTTCCGTCTGGCCACTCTACCATAAAGGCCTGATTGGTGGAGTGCTGCCTGGATGGTTGATCTTCTGAAAGGTTCTCCCATCTCCACAAGGATACGCTGGAGCTCTGTCAGAGTGACCCTCGGGTTCCTGCTCACCTCCCTGGCCAAGGCCCGTCTTCCCTGATTGCTCAGTTTGGCCGGGCGGCCAGGTCTAGGAAGATTCTTGGTGGTTCCAAACTTCTTCCATTTACGAATGATGGTGGCCACTGTGCTCTTTGGGACCTGTAAAGCTGCAGAGATTTTTCTGTACCCTTCTCCAGATCTATGCCTTGACACAATCCTGTTTCTGAGGTCTGCAGATAATTCCTTTGACCCCATGGCTTGGAGTTTGCTCTGACATGCACTGTCAACTGTGGGACCTTATATAGGCAGGTGTTGGCAATCCCCAATCATGTCCAATCAATTTAATTTATCACAGGTGGACTCCAATTAAGTTGTAGAAACATCTCAAGCAGTATCAGTGGAAACAAAATGCACCTCAGCTCACTTTTTGGTGTCATATCAAAGGGTGTGCACACTTGTGTACATATATTTTACATTTTGATTTTTAATAAATTAGCACAAATTTCTAAAAACCTGTTTTCTCTTTGTCATTATGGGCTATTTTTTGTAGAATTTTGAGACAAAAAATGAACTCAATCTATTGTAGAATATGTCTGTAACGTAATAACGTGGAGAAGGTGAAAGGGGTGTGCAGACTTTCCGGCTTGACTGTATGTACAGTTGTGCTCATAATTATTCAACCCCCTTCACTTTTTGCACACTTTATTGTGCTGTAGATTTAATTTTAAATTGATAAAATTGCCATCAATAAAATGACAACAGAACATATCACCAAACTGATTAAAACCTTTGTGCTTTAAGCAGGGAACCACTTTAAAACAGAACAGCATGTAGTCCAAAATAGCACATTTTTCTGCCATCATAAAAAAATCTCAGAACAGTTTTACATTAAGTTCAGTCATTAGAGAACACAAATACCAAGGTATCAAATGTTAGGGCTGGTTCCTGGCTACACAGTTCTCCAGAATATTGGTTTCCAGGGGGAAATAACTCCTTTTCAACCTAGACCTCTCAGATCTTTCTAAAATTTGACATCCATAATGTAACCTTTGGATTAATGACCACTGGTATACTTTCAAGAAGAAATTTTTTTTCTTAAAACACAAACCATCATTAAGAAAATTAGGGACAAAGTGTCCATTTTCACTCCACTTTTAGCCTACCCATCTCTACTTTCGAGTTTACTACAGTTTGACAACCGTAAATGGTCAAAACAATATCTTGGTCACTTCCTGCTCAATCACAACTTAAGCAGTGCGCAGTTTACACTGCAGTTCTCGACTGCTTTTGAGGCATCAGGATTCAGTCCCAGTGCAGCTGATCTAGACATTGTGGGAGATCAAACACAAGAAATCTCTGAAAAGATATGTGCTTAGGGACGGTCAGCAATGACATGCAGTCGGTAACATGCTGAGGGTGGGGCTATGTGGTGATGACAGTCATGACATCACGCAGTGAGATCCATAGTAGGGGCACAGACTGCAGCGGATGGATCAAATCACCTCATTTTTATTTGTTTAACTCAATGAAAAACAAACTGGCTGATAAATTTTTATTTTTTTTAAATGGCCAGGCCTAATTAGGGCTGCAACAGTTAATCGAACTAATCGATTTAATCAATTATAAAAAAATCATCGATTAAATTTTTCCCCGTGTCGATTGGTTGATAATAAAAAATATATACAATTTTTTTTTTTTTTTTTTTTTTAATGATCTCTCCAAAGCGCTCATCTCGCGGCTAAACGTTTTGTCGCCATTTTCAACATTCTATCTGAAAATGGCCAAAGAGTCCCGAGCCTCTGCCATCCCTGCTCCAAGAGATGGGAAAGGAGGAGGGGTAAAGTGGAGGGAGGGTAGAGAGAGGGGAAGAAATTGAGGGTGGGATGGGTGATTGGTTTGTTGTTTGTTAAAAATGTATATTTAACTAAATAAATAATAAATTATTATTTATTTTTATTATTAATTATTTGATGAAATTATATGACATTTTTGTTCAGATCTGTCATTGTTATATCAATAAATTGTTATGTTTTGGAAAAAAAAAAACAAAAAAAAAACAACGTGTCTCTCGATTATTCAATTAATCGAAAAAGTAATCGATAGACTAATCGCTAAGAAAATAATCGGTAGTTGCAGCTCTAGGCCTAATTCAACTGGGAGATAAAGAAAATTAAGAACTAAAAAAATTATACTCTGTGGCTTCCAGAATGGGAAGTTGTCTTCATACTAAAACAACCAAACACATAATAATAATAATAATCCATCTCTGTTTCACATGCTACTACTGACATTCGGTTTGGACCTCAAGAGTTATCTTGACTACACAGGACTTATTACATAGAATCCTTTTTTGTCCAAATAGAAACAGTGATTGAGAGACAATGAATGCAAATTACTGATCAAGTTATTTTTGGATGAATTTATACATTGCTGTGACATCATTAATCCTCAGCCTAAACCAATGCAATAATAGTAGGTGAGTTGCCAGGAAACTAGGTCTTCTTCACAAATCATGGCAATAAATGGCTCTTAAAATGTCTAATGACAGTAGAGGACATGAATCAGCCTGGCTGCCTGAAACAGACGTGGTACTAAAGTGACAACCGGAAACTGCAGTGGTCTGACGTCATGTTGGTCACGAAAGGATGAAGGCAAATGATAAAGCAAATCATAAGTTTAAAAATAAAAACATACGCTCTTAGTCACCCTTAGATCAGACTCAACAAATACATCAGATTACAGAGTCCTTTTCCTAACTGTTGTTTGAAAAAATTTCCTCAAGGAATTCAACACATTAATATATATAAAAATGTAATTTATAATCTGCAAATGCTTTAAAATGTGCACCGCTGCTGCTACAAACACAATTATGGTATTGGGAGATGAAATGTAGAACTATCCATCCTTTGTTAGGGTATAAAGGCAATGATCTGGAACTTAAATCTTTGTACCCAATATTGTTTCACTGTTTATTTGTTTTTATGATAGTCATAAAAGGAATAGCTTATGCTTGGTCACCCAGTTCCATATAATACAGTGCATCTATCTTAAATGATACTAAGACCTCAGCAGCTATTTACCCTCCTTCTGGTACGCTTTTACAAGAACCTCTTAATTTTCTCCAACCAATAGTGCTTTCACATACTAAAGGGACTACTGTATCTCAAAGGCATTGTGATGTGGGAGCACTGCAACACTGAAAGCAGGAAAGGCTGAAGATTGGATCAGTACTTCCAGATGACATGAGCTGTTTGATTTCCATATGCTAATCTCACCAAGAATTTGACTCAGGCATATTTTTTAAATATATTTTAAAACCATATTCTTTCCATATGAATGTGCCTTGCATTAATTTGTTCTGTAGCACAAACCCTTATCTACAGCCACTCACTAACCTCTTCGCAAACTACTGTTACTCAAGGATGCTCCATAATGCGTAACGTTACTACTACAAGGCGTGCATGTCCCTAGTAATTTGAAACCATAAACCGTAGAGAAACTCATATCTGTTGCATTAAAAATAACAGAGTGGTATCGAACTGAAAGCCTCTGTTATCTTATGTTATATATATTTGAATATACGGTACCAAATCAACATAATCGCTGAGGTAAACTGCCAACAATAATTCACCAGCACTGCAATGGAGCAGCCCGTGGTGACGGCATCTTACAGGAGGTGGATTATATGATATAGGTTTGCAAGCATTTTAGGGCCCTCACACCACCATGTGCTAAAGCGTCAGGTTTCGCCTCCAATGATGAGGTACACCACTGTCACCGAGCCTGATGACGTAGTAAATCACTGTCATCGAGCCTGATGACGTGGGCATGTGTGACAGACTCGGGACAATTGTCTCACCGCCCAAAATAAATACCACCGGTAACGTTACATGTTCCTATTCCTCGTCTGACAATTTCTACAGTCCTACAAATATATATATATATATATATATATATATATATATACACACATACATACATATATATATACATACATACACACTAACGCAGAGTGAAACTGAAGCCATGGCTCACTAGCCAGTAGATTAAACGTCACTCCCTACTGTCGCATGAGGATGTGTTGCTAACATTATCTCGCTAACGTTAGCAGGTAACGACGTAACCAGCTACGGTATAAAAGCAGCTCAAGGTTGTAAGCCACCGCAATAAGGTACAGACATCTACCAAGATAAAAGTCCAGCAAACTGAAAAGTTTAATCTAACCTTACGTTAAACCTAGCTAATACATGTCTGATATAATCTAGCGCTCAACGACCGCATCATTTCTTCATCAACACTGTAGTACTAACGTTAGCTAACTTACCCTACTGAGTAACTTTAGAACCGCTTAATAAATTAACTTTAGCCGTCAGCTAACGTTAGATATCTACACCGCTTGCTTCAAAGCGTTAACTTACGAAAATGTGAGGCCTCGATGCAAGATAGCACCTAGCTAGCTACTTTATTCCTTAAATAATCAGCACCACGCTAACTTTCTCAGTCCAAACTGAGGTCGAGAAGCAGACTGAAAAATCGTCGCTCACAACTAGCTAAATAACGTTAACGTTACAGCTGTTAGGTAGCTAACGCTAGGTGTGCTAGCTAACTAATGTTACATTTGTCAGCTCGATAACAGAAAAATACTTGTGCTACTAGCCAGCCAAGTTAATAAACTAATTGTAGGCAGGGCAACCGAAAAAATGTATCTACGGAAATCAAAAAATATTGTAATTAAAATATTAGAATAAGCACTTCAGCGACACGCCGCCTTCATCCACAAACTGACTCTCGCAAGTCATCATTTCACATTGATAACTGGCTAGCGAATGGTTTAATATAAGGACGGTAGGTAATGCTATGTTATATGCAAGTAAAATTCCCACGTACCTGCTATTACTGGCCAGGTAGCTAACTAACCCATTTGATAGTTTACCGGCTAACTTAACTAGACTCCACAGCTCCACCAAATATCACTTTGTTTACACACAACGTCGAGCTAGTTAACGTCATCGAGCAAAAAGCTGCCTAAGGTAGTACGTTACGTCGGCTAACTTACTCATGTTAGCCAATATAAATTAGCATTATAGGTACTGATCTCGCTTCTTTGATCTCGGCGGATAGATGACGTTAGTTGTGTATTTGTTTACTGCGATAAGTTCACTTAGTTTAAAAAATAGAAAATCTAACAGCAGCCTTACTCACAGCAATCACGTTAACGAAGGTGGTTTTGCCAGAATATTGGAGTCCCACCAAGGTTAGCTCCATCTCCTCCTTCCAAAATAGGGACTTGAACCAGTCCAAAAGGCGGTTTATCAGCGCAAGCATTTTAAGATTCAGTCCAGACAACTACTGTGACTTAGACCGACTGTTGTTTGTCTCCCTCAAAGCTCCAGCCGGGAATGCTGTGTGTAAATTGTCTGCAGGAAGTGCGTGCTGTCATATGACTAACTGCAAAAAGAGAACCTCGAGGAGGGAGGAGAGAGAACTCACCACTCGAAAGCGGTTAACTCAGACGGTGGTTCTGAAAAACTAAAAAGGTCCAAAGACTGAATAAGTCTGGCTGTCACTGTGTGTATATGTAGTGACAATTCAGTTTATCCTTCCCCGAACAAATCAATATGCGAAACTATAACAATAAATACAGTTGAAGTCGGAAGTTTACATACACTTAGGTTGAAGTCATTAAAACTAATTTTTAACCACTCCAGATTTCATGTTAGCAAACTATAGTGTTGGCAAGTCAGTTAGGACATCTACTTTGTGCATGGCGAAAGTAATTTTTCCAACAATTGTTTACAGGTTATTTCACTTAATTCACTATATCACAATTCCAGTGGGTAAGAAGTTTGCATACACTAAGTTGACTGTGCCTTTAAACAGCTTGGAAAATTCCAGAAAATTATGTCATGGCTTTAGAAACTTCTAATAGGCTAATTGACATTATTTGAGTCAATTGGAGGTGTACCTGTGGATGTATTTTAAGGCCTACCTTCAAACTCAGTGCCTCTTTGCTTGACATCATGGGAAAATTAAAAGAAATCAGTCAAGACCTCAGAAAGAAAATTGTGGACCTCCACAAGTCTGGTTCATCCTTGAGAGCAATTTCCAAATGCCTGAAGGTACCACGTTCGTCTGTACAAACAATAGTACGCAAGTATAAACACCATGGGACCACGCAGCCGTCATACCGTTCAGGAAGGAGACACATTTTGTATCCTAGAGATGAACGTGCTTTGGTGTGAAAAGTGCAAATCAATCCCAGAACAACAGCAAAGGACCTTGTCAAGATGCTGGAGGGAACAGGTACAAAAGTATATATATCCACAGTAAAACGTGTCCTATATCGCATAACCTGAAAGGTTGCTTAGCAAGGAAGGAGCCACTACTCCAAAACTGCCATAAAAAAGCCACACTACAGTTTGCAACTGCACAAGGGGACAAATATCTTACTTTTTGGAGAAATGTCCTCTGGTCTGATGAAACAAAAATTTAACTGTTTGGCCATAATGACCATTGTTATGTTTGGAGGAAAAAGGGTGAGGCTTGCAAGCCGAAGAACACCATCCCAACCGTAAAGCACGGGGGTGGCAGCATCATGTTGTGGGGGTGCTTTGCTGCAGGAGGGACTGGTGCACTTCATAAAATAGATGGCATCATGAGGAAGGAAAATGATGTGGATATATTGAAGCAACATCTCAAGACATCAGCCAGGAGGTTAAAGCTTGGTCGCAAATGGGCTTAATTCTCATCTGGGTAACCAGCCCTAGACTTTTTTTTTTTTTTAAGCATGTGTACATTCTCCATTGTTGTATTTGGGAAGTTCTGCAAGACACAATGGGGTGATTGCAACTAATTTAGCAGGTGTTTGAACCTCAGATTTAGGATCACAGAACTGCATTACCACAGCTCAGTGGTAGCTGTAGTGCTTTTGTAGGTCTGTGGCCTAGGTATAAATATGCGGTTTAAGCTCATGCTACACTTGTTGCAAATTCACAAAGTTTGGTTTGGTTAAAGGAACAATACAAAAAAACGAATCCTATCAGGACAAATATTTATTAGATGAGGAAAAAATAGTTTTTTGTCAATTAAAATTGTTTATCAGACACTGGCAGGCTTCAATGGGCATTTCAAAGATGACAATTTATATAAAAAGTGCATAAAATCAATATGTGGTCGTTTTAAATTGATAGACAATGGGGCTCTAGGCTACTTTTGCTTCCTTGGTTTCTTCTGATTCTCTGGAGCTTTTTCTCGTGTGTCGCCAGGAGACTCCGGAAGCGCAGGAAGCCATTTCAATGGATTTTTCCGATATATTGGCCAGGGAGGAAGGGTAAGCTGCAAATTATTGATGTGAAAGGTTAGAAGATCATGAGCCCTTGTTTGCGTGAAATACAATATTTATAGGTTACTAACCCAATTGCTCATTTAAAACGTAAAACTCACCAAACAAGAGACCGTGAACCCAGTCAACACTATATAAACTGTCCACCCAAATTCTTGGACGATCATCCCATAAACAAATCCTATTATCTGCGAAAAAAGGAAATATGAAAGACATTTGCTGAGCAACACAATATTACAACCCATTACACATAGGCTATGTTCTTGTTCATTATTAAGCCACTTACTGCGAAAACGAGTGTGATTCCTTGGAAAATTTGTTCAGCAAGTTTTTGTCCCGCGTAGTCCTAAAAAGGAACACCACATAGCCTAATTAAACGATTGCTCACGTGTTCCAGTGCAAAGCACAAAAGTGACTGACATTTGAAATGATGAACACAAATGTTAGTTATCAAAAAGAAACACGAGTGCCCTCGCGCAAAGGAAATGGTGCGTAGGCCTAGTCAAAAAAGTTACGATTAAAGAATATTTCAGGTACCGCACTCCTTTACCATTTATTATAGCCTACAAACAAACGCGAATGTTTCGGCCCCACTTATGGAAACATGAAATGCACTTCGATTGCCAAAGCAAGCTATTTAGGTTCTACAAACAAATCCTTACATTTGTAGTTTTACAGCATGAAAACGACTAGCAAAAATAATAATAAAAAAGTTAATATCGCATAATATCGATGAGGCTATATACTGTTAACTTAGCTGCTTAAATATTTTTGTTCGAGGAAGAAAGGCAAAACGTATCTAGCTACATAAATGCATAATCTTGGGAGGGGACTTACCATATGTGTAGGAATGGACTTAAATATCGAAAGCATTTTGATATTCAAGCGAAATTAAGTTACCAGCTGGTCAAAATAAGAGATCGCGCTTCCTGACTGTATTGGTATACGTAGAATAGGAAGGACCCTGGCTGGTTGAGTTGTCTGTGAAAGTCCTGTATAAAATATGCAACACTATTCAGCCACTTTACCTTTGAAGTTTCACCCTTGTCCCTTTTTCTATGCCGCGATGCAACGAATGCAATTTTTTTTAAAAGTCTATTCTGTTGTTTTTTTTCTTCTGAATTAAAATGTAAACATCCGAAAGGAACAACGTCATGCTTGCTGTAGCCACATCGTATCGTGAGCCAAATAAAGCATGGGGGACCATTTAAATGCTAAATAGAGAAAAAAAAAACTACTTAAAATAAATGTTCACTGTTTACATTTGACCGTTTCATATAACCATGTAAATGCCTAGCCTACTTCATTTAATCTTGATTTTGGCATTCCTACTGCACTCCACGAGATGGCGCCGATTCGCCAAAATGCTGGTAACGTACATTGTTGCTCGTTGTTACAAACTAGCCAGTAAAACTTGTTTATTGCTCTTACAACATAAGATAGTTAACGGCTTTATCGAACCATTGTGATCCATTCTTTTTGTGCTTTTGACATTAAAACATCTATATTGAAATCTTAAGATAATTTGTTTTAAGTTTCCCACTGGGAAATGGATGAGTGGCTAATACATCCCAGCAAAATAAGACACACTGACAATGAGTGTGACATTAATGAGAAGAAATGTTTTGTTTTTATCCTAAGGCTTTCTGTCTTGCAGCTTTGAGCACTTTCCCCTTATTATGCTTCATTTAAAAAAGCCTAATTAATTTTTTGTGATTGCCTGCTAATTTCACAAACTTTGTCCCTTCATTTAGCTTTTAGGCATTAAATAGCTATACAAACGCGAAGTGGATTCTGTCAATACAACCAGTCCCCGTACCCTACATATTTTTTCTTGAAAATTAAATGGCCCTTTCCTGGCTTTTTCATATTTTATTTGGAACGTAGATCTGGTACGTAATTCTTGCATCAGTTAATGCGCCGATGCATCAGAAACCACTCATTGGTCCAAATTTCCACGGAAGCGTTCCTGGTGGTAAACAAACTGACCTGCCGACATTTTGCTAGTCTTTTCTGGTAGTTTGCGAACAACATTGAAGAAAATAGTGCTTTAATAACTCATTTTAATTACACACAAAAAAATACGTACGAGGAATGGTTATTGTTTGTATTGACAGAATCCGCTTTGTTCATGTTCGTATACATGCTAGAAGTGTCATTTTGAGACCGTTTTAGCTGCCCAATAGAAGTGAATGGAGAGACACAAATACCCTATTCTGGATTATCACCCCAGGGGAGCACAGAGCAACTAACAAACATATTTCACCACCATTTGGACTCATATGTCCAGGTAACTACACAACCCAAAGTTCTACCAAAGTTCAATTGTGCTTCGTTAATTTTCTTGCTTTGGGCCACAAATGCACTACGTGTGCCATTGTAAATGCAGCAGGTCACCAGGGACTTCTGTAAACATCTAAAATATCCTTCATTGAATACGAAAACTGCCTGGGCCAATCAAAAACGTATACTAAAACGTAAAATACCAATACCCGACAAAGTGCAGCCCCTCCAAAAGCATCAGCTCAAGTAGATATCCATTCCAGTACAGGAATGGCTGAAAACTTAGTGATAGCCTATGCCTGAGTGAAGTCTAGATTCATAGTAAAAAAATAATAAATAAATAAAAAAGGGAATTTACTGGTTTATACTGAGAATGTTTACATGATAGCACTATGAGGAACACTGATTCAAACTATCCACACATCAGTCCATTATATACACCAGAGGACAAGGACAACTGTGATGGCTACATTTAAGACAGGCAGACAGAATATACATATACAGTGCACTACAAAAGTGTTAGGACACCGACAGTTTGTTTTGGCTCTGTACTCCAGCACAGTGGATTTTTAAATGGAAGTGACTATGAGGTTCAAGTGCAGACTGTCAGCTTTAATTGGAGGTTTTTACATCCATATTGGGCAAACAGTGTAGCAATTACAGCCATTTTTACACATACCCTCCCCATTTTAGGGCACCAACAGTAAATGGACAAATTAACAAACATAAAACATTAACATAAGTCATCATATTTAATATTTGGTTGCAGATCATTTGCATTCCATGACTTCTCGATGTCCGTGACCCAACAACATCAAAAGACTTGACATCTTATTTTCAGGTAGACTACTCGTACAAGCGATACTATAACCTCTGCATTTGAATGGATCTCTATGGGAATTGAGGGGTGGGACTAGATTGTAAATTACACAGGAATCAATTGGCTAAATGGCTGTAAGTCATCAAGGGTCTGAGGTATCAAACGAACCTCAAACCATCACTGTTGCCACATATGCAGTAGATATGGATGGATCACTTTGTGTAGTTTCTCCCGACTTATTTTTCCATAGAGTTCAATAGGAAAGTTAGTCAGGAGAAACAACCCTTAAAGTGATCCATCCATATCTACAGCATATCTGACAGCAGAGTGATGGTTTGAGGCTCGTTTCATACGTCAGACCCTTGATGACTTACAGCCATTTAGCCAACCATAGGTTCCATGATTTCTGTGTAATTTAAAGCTTAATCTAGTCCCATCCCTCAATTCCCATCGAGATCCATTCAAATATACAAAATGTATAATATAGAAAGTCACGAACACAAGCAGGGACAAATAGGAGTGGAGCCACATTTGTAGAGTCCCCAAATTGAATCTTGTTAAAAACATTAATTCACTATTGAGTTTTTTTTTTTTTTTGCTTGGCTAAAACATGCCACTGTAATTGTAAAACCATAAAATTAGCAACAGATGTATGGCTATGACAATCTTATCTAAAATAATTTCAACCTGTAGCCATTTGGTGTATTGCAAATTAATTTTCAAATTAATTGAATGGATGACCAAAAGAAAGCCATTGCTCTTTTTTTTTTTTTTTACCCCTCAAGCAAAAATACATTGTTTTCATTAGAAAGATGCACCTACTGACAAAATTTATCTTCTCAGTCAAATGAAGATTGCAAATACCATGCATTCACACCTTTCTAGATGGGAAAAAATCCGACAAAGGTGCTCATTCTCAAAAGAGGCAAGATAATATAAACCTTTATACAAAATTGTTTACAAATATCCTTTTAATACAAGCCATCGTTGATGGCCCTGCTTCAACTGCAGTGAAATGGAACACTCAGTAAATCACAACTCAACAGTAATCATTTGACCGATGACATAATTGAGAAATTTATACAAGTCCCATTTAAAATCACTACAGGTCTCCAAGACTCCTCATTTGAAATCTGTGTTGAAATCATACGCGTCATCATCCTTCTGTGCTGAAGAGAGGTCTATAGTGATAGGCATGGGGTTGAACGTCACTTTTGGAGAGTGTCCTGTCACACAAACAAGAATAGAATTAAAAACCATTTAGTGTGTCGTGATAAATATGTACAAATGGGCAATAAAAAAAGTTCTTAGGCTGCTCTAACATACTTGCTGAACTTGGGCTCGCCTCTTGTGGTTCTTTTCCATTTTGTGTTTGTTCTTGCTGGTGTCCTTCTGTATGCACCGAGTCGGGCTGCAACAATTTTAGATGGTTAAAATTCAGAACAGAACCATACATTTATGATTCAGGGACTTCTAAGAATACTGGCATTTGCCTCAACTTTCCCGGCAAATCCCCAGACAACCTCTCGAATTAAAAGCTCACTCAAACTAAATTGAGCTATACTACAAAAACCCACAGTTAAACACCATGGCTAGAGACCACCAATGTAGATAATACAAAAGTCATCAATCAGCCTACCAGGATGGGGTAATGCTTAACCCAAGTCCTGAAAACCTGCTTCTGCTGCAGTTTTGCTTCAGGGACAACAATGTCTTACTGCATATTGCTCTCCTCGTGTAACTGTTCTCACCTCATTATCAAATGCCTCTTTCTGGCATTCTTCCTCATCCTTAAACTCCACAGTCTTGAGGCCTTCGCTTACACTGAGGAGTCCAGACGTGGGACCACTGGAGCTCAGGATAATGGCGCTTGACATGCTGCGGAACTTCACACCTGGTCAAGAACACGACCGTAAGTGTCACAGAAACAACTCACCCATACTGCTCCATGGGTGGCATTCAAACAGGCCCCTTTATACGGTCATTCTCAGAATGTACTCACTACTTACCTTTAATGGTTTCGGAATTTCCTTGCTGCAGTTTTCTCAAATCCCACCCTTTCTTCATTTCTGTTACTGCTGCGTCCGAGAGATATGAAGGAAGGCTGGGATTGTCAGGGGGTTTGGAATGGTAGCTTAATTTAGCCCTGATCGGGAAAACCAAAATAACATAATTCAGACGATTACACACAATGAGCTGAAAGCACCTTTGGATGAAACCATTTAGAATAATTTCAAGAAATTAGGCATATAATCCTTAAACATCTCCAATATGCATTCACCTATAGATTTACTGATCTGTGCTGCATGCATAAAAAGCATCCCTCTGAATAGACTGAAAGTGCTCAGAGATCAGAGTTGGATTATAGTCTTCATTGTAACTCAAGACTTAAAATATTTTCCTCATTTCTCTGTGAGCAACATGGAAGACATTTGACCTGGCTTGATAGGGAGTGATAATTCTTACCCTGTCCAATCACTTAGAAATGTTTCCGCGGCTTGCTCCGTATTTGGAACACCGCCTTTCTGCATGAATCCCCGTTTCTTGGCAAAACATGTCAAAAATTCCAAGGAGTTCCTGAAAGCGGGAACATTGTACTGAAGCATTATCTAAAAGAGAAGAATTCAGTTCTCAATTATACCTCAGAGCAGTCAAGACATATGTACCATGTGCATGTAATAAATTGAAAATATACTTTAAATGTAATATAATGGCATGTATGAAGAACAAAAGGTTCTTTTACAGAGAAAAATAAAATCCTGTGGTGGAAGTATTTCCTGACCACACAATTCATCTGTATTACACCAAGGGTACTCATATCTTCATACAAAGCATTCTGTACTCGTTTCATATCAAGATAAAGTATTTCAAACTATTCTTTCAGAGGTATGACTTGAGACTATCAGGATTAGTTCATCTCAGCTGTAACACTAAAAATGACAATTTCAATAATTCACTGAAGAAAATCTTCAGTACGCTGCCATTTGCAAGCAGCCATAGAACAGTTCACAGAAAACAAACATGCATAACAGATTTACGGTATTTTCTGGAAAGAGTGAAACAATGGTCACCAAGTGGATTATCAGATGTGTGCAATTTTATTTACTTCCCCATAAAAAAAAAATTACAAAAGCTTGGACAAAAACTCAAATGAATGGATCAACTTCTACCAGTTTCCTCAGATACACAGATGCAAATGCAGAAGCTCCTCGTCGTGAGTGTTACCTGCTGTTTGTCACAGTGCTTAAGCAAAGCTCTGACTGCATCCAGGGCATAATCCCCTTTCTCCGGTGTTGGCAGACTCCTCAGAGCCATGGCAATTGCAGGGTTGGATGGCGCTGCTATTATACTGGGGCTGTCGATCATCTTGACGTTCTTCGCAATGTGCACGTCTTGCATGGATCTGAAAGGAAGGTATACAAACTGTGATACAAGTTTGCTTCATCAGATCTGCTGTAAGGCAGGAAAACGGTTGTGAATTGGAAACGGCGAGATCAGCAGATTTCCTGAAGCATCTCAAATGCAAAATTGATGTTCAAAGACAAAGATTGTATTTGTAAATGAACACTTTTATAAATGTTATCAAGTAAAGAATACATCTGTTAGATTCCTTTAAACATTCACACCCTCACACCACATCCATTCACTAATTGGTGAAATAAACACCCCACACACTCTACAACTCACTTAAACTGCTGGACCCTTACAATAGAAATTTGCGTTCAACACCTGCCCCCAGAGTTAAACACTGGTGTTTCACTGCTGCTTCTCACTGAGGTCCCCGTTCACAATGAAATGAGAAATCACGTTGGCGCATTTCTTCAGGTATTCACTCACTTCGTCAATCCCCGCTGTACTCCAGCGTCGCAGGCCCTGATGCCCTTTAGACTGTTGATTAGACTGCTCTTCCCCACATTGGGAAAACCTGAGGGGGAATGAATCACGATTGTGAGAGGCAATCATGTCACACACCTCAACAGCCAGCAGGTGTGAGTGCTCCAGACAGAGATGAGATCAGAGTTGGATTATTTAAGTCTTCATTGATTTCAGCATCCATTGAGTCATCCTTTCTCATCGAAGACACAAACCTGTATTAAACATCATTACATTTACGTATATCTGGAAAAGTTTTATTGTTCATTTTGTGGTACTATTTTTGGAGAGCCTTCATTTTGATATTGAATAATAACAAACCTACAACAGAACAACAAATGCCTCCAGGTAAAATTATTCAGTAGGAAATGCGTTCATCTTACCAACAACGCCAACTCTGACCACCTTTTCACTCTCCAGGGCTTCTGCATAATCCTGTAGAGACTGCAGAAGAGAACTGCTCCCGAAAGATGCCACTCCTGTACTCTGGTCAACTGCTCCACGTGTGGCTCTTCTCTTCTTCTCTTGCTAGAAATACATAACTATGGTAAATACATCAAATGTTCACATTACTAATTAACAATATATGCAATTCACACAATACCTCGGACATAGGATGGTAGCAATCAGTACAGTTTCCAAAATGCACAATGTTGCCTGATACCATAGTACACAGGATATTGTTTATTGTAAACACAGCTAGGGGGTTTTTATTGCGAGTGACTTATTGCACACACATACCACTGTTTTGTCTTGCACATATGTTGATGCTTTGAAGGCAACTGCAGGAAACTCACGCTGCAGGTAGCGTAACCACCTCTCCACGTTGTTTTTTGGTACAAGATCTGGAGTGGGGGGGGGGGACATTTTAGGGCAGCGAATTTAATAAGAAGCCTTCCTATAATCTTCTTAAACAATAGAATCTAACCAAAAGTCATATGCGCAAAAATATTTACTTTGTTAAACATTGTTATGCATCAAGGAAATGAAACAAGCCAAAGATGTTCTACTAAAAATAATGCCTTACCAATCTTATTCAAGACAAAGAGAAGCTTCTTATTTCCTTCACTTTTCAAAACAGCTTCTTCCAGCTCTGGACAGCGGCAACCCAGTGGGTCCCTGGCATCCAGAACCTCAACAATGACATTGGAAGCACTGATGACCTGTTGGGACACAAATGCATCCATGTTCACTGCAGTGTTGGAAATTAATGTAGGCTTGGGTTAAAATGTTCCTTTTGCAATGTCATTCCAAAAAAATAAAATTACTCAAAATGTTAATTATTTTCAGATGAAAAAATATTTGTGGACAAATATTCAAGTGGAGCCTATAATAGAAATACTCTAATATTTGAATAAATTAATCCTTGCTTCTGGGATGGAGTTAATTAAGGAACACTGGGCTCCATTCATTGTGGAGACATACTTTCTGAGGCATAGTACCACAGAAAACAGCATAACTAGGAAAACAATCTGTTGAACCTGACAGCATTAGGGTAAGGTCCTGCGTGACCACTGCGGCTAACTACTGGTCTGGCTCACCTTGTTCAGTTCATCGCAGAGGAACTTTCTGGAACATTTATCTCTGACAGATGATTTCTTAGGACGATTCAAAGTCTCCTGTAGAAATTGAATGCCATTATGAAACAAACTTTGGCAGATGAGTGGAAACAGTCATGGCCAGTAAAATATACCAGTAGAAACTTTACTTCTCTTCATCTGACCTCTCTCACCTTTTTTGCTTTTTTGGCCTTGGTATTGGAGTCACCACTTGTGCCATCTCTCTTCCGCTTCTGTGCTCGTTCACGCCCCTGTTGCTTCTCAAGTTTCTTCTTCTGTTTAAGTTCTTCAAGCTGGGAGGCAAAAGACACATCAGGTATTCATGTCGTGCCACAATGTTCCAATACAGCAACTAACTAGGATAAGAGTATAATATTCACGCGAAAGGCTGCAATACCACAGCAATGCAGAACTCTTGGATAAAACTGGTATCATGATCAGCGTTTCCTGCTTTGAGGGTTTCAGCCATATTGGCATTTCGGGCTTTTTATAAAATTGATTTAACTTAGTAAAAACACAGTGTGAGTTGTAATGCTACGATGGACTCATTCATGAACTGAAAAGGCCATATTTGACTAACATGTTGAGATAATTGACCAGGATACATCAATTAAGACTTAACAGGATAATGTCGCAAGAAAGAATGAGATTTTTAACCTTCAGTTTTCTCAGTTCCGCCTCCCGCAAGATGTCTTCTTTGAAAGGTGCGATGCTGGGAACACCTGGATCTTTCTTTACCCGCTTTGTTATACCTTTCTTTTTTGCTTCCTTTCGTAGCTTTCGGTTGTGCTCCCGAACCTGATTTACAAATTAAAAGATGCATGTATCAATATCAACACTAACGTATTACATAATCATGGCTACATTCCCCTGTTACATTCAGTTTCATGTGCCTGACATGAATGCATCAATTCAACAATGTATACAACTAAAACTATCCACCAAATAAAACGTGCCAAACTGCAAATGCGGGCTAAGTTACCACACCTACTAAACAGTTTGACACGTGTAACATTACATCACACGTACAGTTGAAGCCGGAAGTTTACATACACTTAGGTGGAAGTCATTAAACTCATTTTTAACCACTCCACAGATTTCATGTTAGCAAACTATAGTGTTGGCAAGTCAGTTAGGACAGTGGTTCCCAAACTCGGTCCTCGGGGATCACTGTGTATGCTGGTTTTCGTTCCAACCACAATTGCAATCCCAAAATCCTAACAAGCTCTTCATTTTTCTTAATTAGGTGCTTTTCATGTTTAGAGGGAATATTTACTCTCTTAAGCCACATCATGTCAGAAATAGCTATGCATGCCATGAAGAATAAAAATTCCCATGTTCCTACTGTGCCTATTGGGCTGTTTTGCAAATAGGTAACTTTTTTTTTTAAAAACTGATCAAATTAAAGACTGGGGTGAATCAATTGGCTCCTAATTAGGTAGTTGAAAACATGAGTTTTTAAGTTCCCTCATCAAGTTTTTCTTAAATGTATTAACACTGCAAGTTTGGCTCGTTATCATTTTCTTTGTCTTTTTTTCATTATTTATCAAATGGTTAGTTTTAGTGGCCATATATCCACAATTTCACCAGTTAGGAGCCTATTGATTCACCTCAGTCTTTAATTTTATTTAATAAAATAAAATAAATTTGGTCAGTTAAAAAATGTTTGGTTTTTTTGCCCCTTTTTGTAATTATTTGCAATATAGCACAATGAGAATATTGCACTTTTATTATTCATGACATGCATAGCTATTGCTAACATAATGTGGCTTAAGAGGGTAAATAATCCCTCTAAATATAACACCTAATTAAGAACAATTGACATCTTGTTAAAATTCCGGGATTGCAATTGTGGTTGGAACGAAAACCAGCATACACAGTGGTCCCCGAGGACCGAGTTTGGGAACCACTGAGTTAGGACATCTACTTTGTGCAGGACACAAGGTAATTTTTCCAACAATTGTTTACAAACAGATTATTTCACTTTTAATTCACTATATCACAATTCCAGTGGGTCAGAAGTAGTCTTGTGCCATCGTGTGCAAGGCAGCATCATCCCATTGAGCCCTCTAGCCATCGCCGATGGTCGATTCTATCGAGGGGTGCGCGGGGGTTGGGGGCGGGGCTATTGAACAGCGGGTCTTTTGCTTACTTATTATGGCATACCATTGCCAATTGTATTCACTATTGTGTCCAAATATAATAAAGAATAATATACAACAGATTTCACGTCTATTCTAGATTAGCTAGTAGAGGGTATTTATCTCACCTGACCGCTGTCCAACGAGACAGTCAGCATCACGGTCAGCGCTCAGGAGCTATAGTTTCCCTAAGCCTTTCTGCGCCCTCGTCTGTCTTATAGCAATTTGTTTCATTTTACTAATTTCTTTCATTTTGTGAAGAAGCTAGACGAGCAGTCATCACGTTCATTATCATTTTTGTCTTGTAGTGAGCAATTCACAAGATCCCCTTTATGCCGCGTGCCATTCCGCAGTCTATCTCCATCTGCACGTAACTTCTCTCACTTAGCACTATCGGGTTAGACCTTTTTAACTAACCTAATGTAATCAAAAATACATAATTTACCCTGAAACAAATTATTTTTATTGATAATCAGAAACTATTTATAGCCTAAACCTATAAAATAAAGAGACAAGACCTATAGGCTTACGTTTGATATTTTTTCGTTATAGGGGACTTTTTTCACTGATGAAATGGTTAAGCTAGGCTATATTACATTGTAAATGACATTATTTACTATTCTACATAAACCTGTTGAATCAATTTGAGATTATAGCAACTCCTAAATTGTTTCAATGTTTCGCTTGAGTGACGAAGACGTTCCGTGTATCAATATAGTGGCCACCTTTTCATCCAATCTAGTTTATTTCTCTGATCACATCTTTCATTAGTCTACAGTCAGATTGTACAATATTAGGCTATATTTGTTTCCATGCCCCAAGTCCGACACCGGTAAGCTTGTGGTGCTGTTAGAATAAAAAGGCTGTTGAGGGATAGGATATAGGGCTACAGCTCACCACTCCGTAGCCTAAGCCTACACTCCGTTCTAGACTGAACAATAGTTTATCAATAGCACTATTGAATACGAAATATAATTTCTTTAATTAGGCCTGAATGAAATTATATAGTTAGTTGCACTGTGGTCTAACAGAAGGTAGGCTATCAGCATGATTTTGCTCAATCCAGGTAAATTATAGCGCCGTTCCGCTGCATAGGCGATCACATTTCAAAGACGCAGACAACACGTTACATTGTAAATGCATGGTAGAGTAGAAAATTTATTAAAAACACAGAATGAGAGGCGAAACTTTTATTTTTATTTTAAGAATTAAAAAAATAAAAATCGTCCAGGCATCGACAAAGATAGCCATCGCCGATGGGTTCAACCATTGTCAATAGTCGATTCCATCGACCATCGTCCCAAGCCTAGTCAGAAGTTTACATACACTAAGTTCACTGTGCCTTTAAACAGCTTGGAAAATTCCAGAAAATGGTGTCATGGCTTTAGAAACTTCTGATAGGCTAATTGACATTATTTGAGTCAATTGGAGGTGTACCTGTGGATGTATTTTAAGGCCTACCTTCAAACTCAGTGCCTCTCTGCTTGACATCATGGGAAAATCAAAAGAAATCAGCCAAGACCTCAGAAAGAAAATTGTGGACCTCCACAAGTCTGGTTCATCCTTGGGAGCAATTTACAAACGCCTGAAGGTACCACGTTTGTCTGTACAAACAATAGTACGCAAGTATAAACACCATGGGACCACGCAGCCGTCATATCGCTCAGAAAGGAGACGCATTCTGTATCCTAGAGATGAACGTGCTTTGGTGTGAAAAGTATCTGGCTGGAGGGAAAAGTATCTATATCCACAGTAAAACGAGTCCTATATCGACATAACCTGAAAGGCTGCTCAGCAAGGAAGAAGCCCCTAGTCCAAAACATAGGCATAAAAAAGCCAGACTACAGTTTGCAACTGCACATGAAAAATTACCCAGGAAGGACAATGACCCAAAGCATACTTCCAAAATTGTGGGGAAATGGCTTAAAGACAACAAAGTCAAGGTATTGTTGTGGCCATCACAAAGTCTTGACCTCAATCCAATCGAAAATTTGTGGGCAGAACTGAAAAAGCATGTGTGAGCAAGGAGGCCTACAAACCTGACTCAGTTGCACCAGTTCTGTCAGGAGGAATGGGCCAAAATTCCAACAACTTATTGTGAGAAGCTTGTGGAAGGCTACCCGAAACATTTGACCCAAGTTAAACAATTTAAAGGCAATGCTACCAAATGCTAACAGAGTGTATGTAAACTTCTGACCCACTGGGAATGTGATGAAATAAATAAAAGCTGAAATAGATCATTCTACCATTATTCTGACATTTCACATTCTCAAAATAAAGTCGTGATCCTAACTGACCTAAGACAGGGAATGTTTACTAGGATTAAATGTCAGAAATTGTGAAAAACTGAGTTTAAATGAATTTGGCTAAGGCGTATGTAAACTTTCGACTTCAACTGTAATTGATAGCTAGATATAAAGTTAATGGGTATGAAAATACTTACCTTTTTCTGTATTTTGTACCGTTTTGAACATGAAATGCGTTTACTAGCTTTCTTCAACTCTGCGGAAAAATAACATCGCGATCAGCTAGGTAGATAAGCATAATGCATTACCTTAACACCAAGACACTGGAGACACATTTTGGATAAAAATAGTTACGTTACTAAGAAACTCAGGATGTTTTGAATGTGAGCATAGTTGGACAATTTAAACTAAGTAACGAGTCCAGGTTAGATGAGCTAGCTAGCTAGCTACATTTCATAGAATAGCAGGCAGGCTAACTAAATTAGCTAGCACGCTGCTGATCCTCGCTTGTAAAAGCAAAATATATCCACAGTGCCATTGTAAACAAAAAAGTTATTCCTCTACAAGACATTAATCCAACGTAACAAAAAATATTCGTTACCGAAATGTAAACTTACTTGGACGCTTCATGTTTAACCCTCAGACCAGCTTTCTCCACGTGGTGCTAGTGCGGAAAGGATGCAGTAAAGGATGAATGAACATGTCTGACTTCCGTTTCCGCTACAGCCAGTGAGGGGGAGGAGCCTGGGAGGAGCAAACCAGCAAGCTAATGCTATCTTAGCCTAGTAGCAATCTAAAGCTAATACTATTGTCCTGGGTCCAGGTAAGCCTTTACTCATTTGCGCTCTAACTACATTTTCACACGAATCATTTTGTTTTGTATTCAACTACGGGTAACCTAAAATACAGCTTGCTATATTAATTCGGAATCGTCGGTACGTTCATTGCGATTTCCTGATTACTTGCCAATACATTTGGGCTGGATTTTGATGCCGTCCGTTAGCATCTCCAGCTGCCTTCCCATTTGTCTTTGTTTTTGTCACTAATCGTTTGGTGGAGTTGCGCTTTTAAGAGCCGGTAGATAGCTAACGCTAGCTGAGTTGGCTGGAGAGCGGCCAGGCACCTGTAATAAGAATGAAATAATGCGAATGAAATCATGAACTTGTGGTTATTATAGCTGGCGTGTTTGTTAGCTTGGGTTATAGCTCCCTAGCTAGTGTTCCGGTTAAACCACATTGTATGATGTAGTTAGCAGGTTAAATTTAAAAAGTTTATATTGTCAGCTTATGTGCTCTGGCTAATCGTGTGTGTGGTGTGAAACAACTCGCACGATTAGCCAGCTGTCAAAACATAACTTAGTTGGTAGTCTACTTCATAGTTCATACAGTAGCCGGTTAGCTGGGAAGTTTAGCCACTTTGTTGGTAACGTTAATCTAACAAGTTAATTATATGAAGTCCAGTGTTAGCTCTTTTAACGTTATCTATTAGGTTATTGGACCTGTCATATACTGTAGCGAGCTTATTTTGTGGAGCTAATTTTGTTGTTACCTCCTCAACATGCTTTATTATATACATACAAACGATTGTTGGTTATTATTGTTGGGATGGCAGGTATGCCATCCGCCAAGTTACGGCTTGGCGGGCCATGCCCTATACCTATACAGCCCCGAGAGTTTGGCACTTTTCAGGGTTTCCTACAGAAGTAACCACAATGACCACAGACTCTCAACCCTTAAAAACATTAACTTCTGTATGTTCTGACGTCATGTAACCACACAGCATTCAGATACAACTTCACACAATAAAGCCCCAAACTTGGGTTATTTTGGTGGCTTTTCTGCTTCTTCTTCTTCTCATTCTTCTTATTCTCCTTATTATTATTCTTCTCATTCTTCTTCCCATTTTTCCTGCCTGCCCAGAGACCCTCACAACCTGCCTGCCTCCATACCCTCAAAGAATAATTCTCCCCATTGGATAACAACATCGCATACCTGCTCTCCCAAGCTTATCGCCCAATAAAAACGCTTCAAACTATAGTGGTCACATCACAGAATCACAGACAAAACCGCTAAAGGCTTTATGAATTCCATGAAGCCACTGTGCCTATTGGTTACAGTTGCTGCCTCTCACACAGAGGATTGGGGGTTCGAGCCCAACAAGGCACAAGGTTTTTTTCGACAAAAACAATGTGCAACTGTTAAATACTTTTCATTTATTACACTGTCATTATTTTCACATTAACAAACATATTTTTTATTGCAAAGGCAAAAGACGTTTCCAATGCAATAGGCAGTTATGCAATAGGCTAGCTAACGTTATGGGAGCAGGTATCCCATGGCCATTTGTCAAGCAAAGAAAAAAAGTTTTAACGCAGAATATCATCTGGTTAACATCGTGCTGTTGCATTAATGTAAAAAAAAAAAAAATAATAATTCTATGTCTGTATGGAGCCTGCTGTGCTCTTGCGGTCATGTCTGACTCACTGTGGAAACCGAACCTTCAACGCTCGCCTCGGCCAACATTTCTTTATTATGTCTTCATTCATTTCTTCACTTCAGCTCAGTTCAGTTTATCCTTTTCACACATAACACAATGTCACCAAAAAATTAACTACTAGGAAAATTAAGAATTTACGATAATACATTAAGAATTGATGATAGCCTACTATAATCTGCATTCCCTTAAGAGATTGGATTTATAAACCTCCAATTCCCCAAACATATCTGTTTCATGGTTAGTCACTTAAAAAAATTACAATAGCCTCCGAACTTGGCTCTAGTCTACAATACTCTGCAGACAATGTAGCTTACTGCAAACACTTTTAATTATATTAATAAGAACAAGATTAATCTCTGGTAGGCTACTTTCTTAGTAGTATCTATTGTTTTCTTTCTGGCTAAGATTCCTGGGAAATATGCATTGTCCAATTAATGCATAGTTTTGCCAGAGAAACTTCAGTCAGCTGCTAGTCAGGAATCAGGTACAAGCTAGGCTACTACGAAGCAAATCAGCATGCCTTATACATCCATTGCACTACAGAAAACTAAACTAAACCTAAATGGTCCGGTACCAAAAGATTTCCCGCAGGCAACGTTAGGCTACACTATGGGGGAAAAAACTGCGAAGGAATTATCCTCTGCTTATGAACTCGGCATCTCTTAGCCCAGACATGCAAGCTTGGAGTTATGCATCCCACAAGCCAGTGTTGAATAGCCTAACGTTAAATGTATTTTTATAGAATACTAATACACCTATTTTACAACTGTATTTCCGTATTTTACTTATGCAAACTATTTAGGCTGTACTATTTAGTCTTTCTTTCAGCTAGAATGTGTTTGCGTCTAGCCTATTGTGCATGCATGTCTCCATATAGACTTGGTTAATTAATTTACATGCTTCTTCATGATTCATAGCTCAGGTGGTGCTGTTCATTGTATTTCATTAGACATTAAATACAGCTCATCTACAAACTCTTTTAATGTAATTGTGGGCTATCGATAATAGGAGAAATGTTCTCATTCTGGTCATTACAGGGCATTATGGTTACGCGAATGTGTGCATGCATTTATTTGGAGTGCATGTATTCTGTATGCATGGCTCTCTCAATGTCATTATCTTCATGCATTATTCATCATTAGTTAGCAACCAAAAATAAGTGATTTCTGATCAAAAACGTCTCAGACGTTTAAAAAAAAAAAGCCAAGTTACTCATGCATAGCCTACCAAGCGCTGTCTATAAGTCCTTAATTCCAACTTGCAAAAACTAGGCCTGCCTTTAAAAGTATTGATATCGAATTGTGGCCAAGTTACAACTAACAATATTGCCTATCGTAGCTCACACTAAATAAACTAGCTCTATTCCAAAGCAATGCTATCCAAACTTTCCTACATTATTTAATGCAGCTTGGCCCTGTGTTTCTTCATCTTACCATCTCAAGAGAATGTGGTCAATGAAACTGTATGTTCCGCATCAAACTGCAAAATGAGAATAATTTATAGTGGAAATACTCTGATTCAGATGTGTTGCACTTATAAATTAAACAGAAAAATTACTACACTATAGGGCATGTTTGAATAATTGTCTGCATCCACTGCTTTGGGTCTATAAAAAGCACAGAATTAATAAAATGTATTATTATTATTATTATTATTATTATTATTATTATTATTATTATTATTATTATTATTATTATTATTATTATTATGTCTTTATTGATTTATTTATTTGAAATATTTGGATTTCTATCAAAACCTGTGTGGTCCTACAAAGTATAGATATCCTTGTGTTCACGAAATTCTGTTCGCAAATATCATAACTATTATTATGTTAAGAAAATTAGTACTATTACTTATTTGCCATCATCTGACCCACAAACATGTCCGGATATATGTTTGTAAAAAGGCTTTATGTACACTATTTTCTAGGTAAAAATATTACTCATTTTTATCTGCATTTATTTATCCCCCCTCTATTGTACATGATGTTTCTTTATATAAATGTCTGTTTGTGAATTGTAAAGAAATCTGTTGCAGCAGTTAACATTTTAAAACCTGTACATTTTCTAAAGTAAACTTGCCAACAAAGTATAACCATATCCTTTCTGGAGTGTAATTATTCATCAACTGTGAAAAACATTCATTGAAATCATATGTTGTTCCATGAGGCACAATCTCTTCACATGCTAAGATGAAGAAACACAGGGCCAAGTTGCATTAAATAATTTAGGAAAGTTTGGATAGCATTGCTTTGGAATCGAGCTAGTTTATTTAGTGTGAGCTACAATAGACAATATTGTTAGTTGTAACACATTTTGATATCAATACTTTTAAAGGCAGGCCTAGTTTTTGCAAGTTGGAATTAAGGACTTATAAACAGCGCTCTGTAGGCAATGCGTGAGTAACTAGGCTTTTTTTTTTGTTTTTTTACATCTGAGACGTTTTTGATCAGATAAGCTAATTACGTTAGAGACATTAGAGAGAGTAGCCATCTGACTTGCATGCTTGATTTATTCGGCACAATAAATGCATGTTAGCTTTTATAGCAGGATGCCAAATGGAAATCTACGTGTATTATTAAACAGTCAGACTCATCTGCCAGCACAGCTAAATACCTGTCCCAGTATTTAAGCAAACATAATGACTGCTCCTTGTTAACTTTTTTTAAGGCTCTGCTCCTATGGGTTCCAAAAGACGCAGGGCCACTTCTCCTTCCAGTAGCGTTAGTGGTGGGGACTTTGAGGATAGCCTAACGTCCTCGTCCACTCCTGGAAGCAGTCGAAAAAGAAGAAGAGCTTCCAGTGTACCCACTGTAGATCCAGTAAGTGCATTTTGGAATGTTTTCCACTTTACACTGACAGTGAGAACAACATTATAAATACCAGGCTACAAATTAAGCTATTTGGCCTAGCCTCTAATAGATTAATTCAAGGGGTACTTGTGTATGCTTTAAATCAAGCGTGTCAAACTCCGGAGAGCCACAGTGTCTGCTGGTTTTTTATGTGTTTCAGCACAATTGAATAATTATTTGTGATTGGCTAAAGAGTCCACACACTGTGTTATCAAGCCATTAACCTGCTGCGGATTGAAAATAAATCCCAATTACCTACAGAACTACAGCTCTCCAGGACTGGAGTTTGACCCTCCTTCTTTAAATGATCGTAAAGGCCCATGAATGACCATGAGTGGTTTCGAAATATCGAATTTGCCACAAGCACACACTTACTTGTATTGAATTTAAAAGAAAACAATCTAGGGCTCAATCGTATGACCTAGAAGTTACCGGTCTCTCCTGGCATGACCACTTGTTGCATCCAAACCAGATACAATCCAGAAAAAAGTTAATTTTGGTAGGAAATGCCAAGTGCACATTTATCTGGCGAATCATCTGTTGTGTTCAGTTGCTTTATCATTTGTGCTGATGTTATCGCTAATAATATATCTAATAGTAACATTTACCACCAGATGTGTTGAGAAGCCAGACACACTGCTGGTATGCAAGGCAAGGGCAAGGTATTGCACACCTCAAGCCTTTGTTAGAGTATCTATGCTTGTACACAGGTATGTATGTGTGCATTATTGAGAATGTGTCCTTGTTGGCTTAGATTGCAGTGTGTCATGAGCTGTATAACACCATCAAGGATTACAAGGATGACCATGGGAGACAAATCTGTGAGCTGTTCATTCGAGCACCAAAGAGAAGGTACCAAACAACTCATTACAATCATATTGTTAGTGTTCAAATTGTTTGAGTTATCGTACCAAGTATTAATGTTAATCTGCCCTGTGTTAATCTTTACTGTGTTAAAATGCCCTGTGTTAATCTTTACTGTGTTAAAATGCCCTGTGTTAATCTTTACTGTGTTAAAATGCCCTGTGTTAATCTTTATTGTGTTAAAATGCCCTGTGTTAATCTTTATTGTGTTAAAATGCCCTGTGTTAATCTTTGTTGTGTTAAAATGCCCTGTGTTAATCTTTATTGTGTTAAAATGCCCTGTGTTCATCTTTATTGTGTTAAAATGCCCTGTGTTAATCTTTACTGTCCTTATGAAGAAACCAACCAGATTACTATGAAGTGGTTGCCCAGCCCATAGATCTGATGAAGATACAACAGAAGCTGAAGATGGAGGAGTACCAGGATGTGGAGCAGCTCACTGCTGATTTTCAGCTCATGTTCAACAATGCCAAGACTTACTATAAGGTAGGTACCACCTTTTACATGCTCGGGCTTGCATGATGTGAACGCTAATTAGTAACTTACCAAGGTGAAGATTTATTAGAATTATCAGTATAAGAAGCTTTGGTACCCAAAGGTTTATTTTTGTTTGATTCATCTCATCTCATCTGCGCCATGCAAAAATAATTTGTGCTTACAGATCGAGAGCGCAGAGTACAAAGCTGCCTGTCGACTGTGGGAGCTTTATCAGCGCACAAGGAATGAGTTTATACAGCGAGGAGAATATGAGGAAGAGGATGAAGATGGGGAGGACACACTGGAAAACCCGGGAACCTCCACAGAAGAAGAGGTGGAGTTATATTTCTTTCCATTATCAGAACAATAATCTTACAGCTTGGAAACCCCCACATAGTTGTAGAGTAATATTTCTCACAATCAAAACTGGGTTAAAGGGGAATACCACTCATTTTCAGCATTGAAATGGTCAAAACTGTACCCCCCTGGTTGTTTTAAGGTCCATAGAACACATTCCTACTCTTCTCTGTGTCTGAGAACAGAGCAGGCAGGCTCCTTGAGTGGCTGGGCTGTGACGTACCCAATGTGCATGCTTTCCCACGCCCCCTAGAGAGCCCGGTTGAAATGAATGGATAATCTCAACTAGAGTTGAAACATCGTAAGATAAAATTTACGCTTGTTTGGGCTTTTCTGGGCAAATGAGCTATCTCGCGCACTAGTGCCATGTCATTTACAACATAAAATATAGTCCTGTGCTATTGTAAACCACCTACATTTTCTCTCCCTACCTCACTCTTCATCCACTAAAAGTGCAGGGGGGTTGCTTCACCTTGGCTGTGACGTCTATGCCCATATTTGGAGTTCCAGCTTCCCTGGCTCTATTCATTGGCCGGTGACTGTGGTTTAGACATTTGATTTCTGCCTGGGCACTTAACCACTTAATTGTGTCCATTTAGCCATATCTGTCTGTTCTCAGTGCATTAGTGTGGTGCATGTGTTGTGCTAGATTTACAGGGCCTGTATTTGGCGACCATGTAAGTAAAAACAAGAACCATCTACTTGGAACTAGACCTGACGAGTTTAGTTTGTCTGCCTGGCGGTTTCAGTTTTGCACCGTTTCCTCTGTTGGTGCCGGAAAAAAAAAAAATTGTGCGATAAACAGGAAAGGATCATGCTTGCTTATCACATCAAACTGAATTGCACTACTGCAAGCAAAATTATTTGTCCCAATTCGAGCATTTGTCAGTCAGCATTTGGTGTCTTGGGTGTACTGTGAAGAATATTATGACAGAAATGTGTTGTTTAAATGTATAAATAAATAATTTAAAAATTAGCTCTGCAAGTAAAATTATATTTGATTTGATGATGCGGCTTGATATGTTGGTAATTCAATAAAAGCGCAATTGAGCTGTACAGTACCTAGACAGCTGGCTTCAGCTGGAGCTCATTCCAGCCTCGTTCTAGCTCTACAGTGGATAACTTTGATGAGGAAACCTCAGCGTTACTTTTTGCGTACTCTGGTCCATACTCACGGTTCCTCTGTGCGCATGGTTCGATTGGCAGACTCCACCCAGCTGCCTGAAGGAGATCCTGGAGCAGCTCTTGGAGGCCATTGTGACATTCGCTGAACCCTCAGGGCGTGTGGTCAGCGAGCTCTTCCAGAAGCTGCCCTCCAAAGTGGTGAGAACCGTATACCCGTATGTACATGATGTGTGATGTTTCATTGCTTTGTTTTTTTTCCTACCTTATCTGATATGCCATTTATGCTTTTGAAATATTTTTTGTTTGTTATTCCTGTCCCCTGCAGCACTACCCAGACTATTACGCCATAATAAAAGAACCAATAGATTTGAGGGCAGTTGCACAGAGGATTCAGGTATGCAGCAAGATATAATGTACTTTGATTGCTCACTTGAACACGCACACACACACACACACACACACCATCTCTCTCTCATAACACAAATGGTTAGTGATCCATTGCATTTGTGTTCATTCTGTTTGAATCGTTTTATAGATTGGATACTACAAAAGTGTCAGTGCCATGGCCAAGGACGTAGACCTTTTAGCAAAAAATGCCAAAACATACAATGAACCCGGATCACAAGTTTTTAAGGTATTTCAGTGCTTATATTTTTTAAATTATATTTATAATTATTATTATGCATGCTAAAAATGGTAAAACTATATCTGGACTGAATGATTTTTAGTTTAGCAATGTTAAACTCGAACCCTCTTTTCATTATTGTGTATTAGGATGCTAATACCATCAAGAAGATCTTCATTCAGAGAAAGACTGAAATTGAGCATGCCGAGCCCACTAAATCCAGCGTTCGCATAAGGTACTGGTTACTATTAGTGTATTAGTGTATATGGGAAAATATAACTGATTGTTTTATTGAAATGGCATGGTTAACAGCTGATATCACCTCTTTCAGTGTTTTCATTCGGCATGTGCAAGTAAAAAATGATGTTACGTGGGCTGACTGAGTATGTTTGTGTCAGCTCTCTTCATTCTGTTATAGCTCAGAATTATGAATATGTTAGGTTAAAGGTAGAATCTCGACAAACTGCTGTGTATGTGTGAGATATGATTTAACCCAGCTGAGGACAGTGCCAGATAAGCCGAAAGTACATTTCCAACTGATTGAAGAGGGAGTCATTACGAACTGTATCAAAAAACAGTGCTAAGATCTAACAATGTGTCGATGAGTCGATCATTAGGTACTCTGACCAGCACAGCCTTCATAACCTAAAGCAGTGTTTCTTAAACTATGGGTCGTGACCCAAAATGGGTCTCAGACGTCTGTAGTCCACTCGGCTATGCCAGAGTCTGTATTTTACGGGTCCCCGAAAGGTTTTCTAATTAGGGTCCTGATATTCAAAAGTTTAAGAACCAGTGCTGTAAAGGTAAAGCCTGATTTAAAATATGAATTGAATATTGGTGTGCTGATTTCTGGGTGATTACTAGTGTGTGTGTGTCTGTCTGTCTGTCTGTCTGTCTGTCTCACTCAGGAATCGGAGATCTGCCCAGGGTGACCGCCTGTCTGCCATCACCACAGCCCTACAGTACGGATCGGAGAGTGATGAAGATGCCCTGCTTGGTATGCCTCACTGTTCAGTCATTCATGTATTTATTATGAGACGTTTTCCCCACATTGACACAATTTGATTTTAGGAGTTTTTAATGGTAATTTGATTTATTTATTGTACAGTTGTAAGTTAACATTGGATGAATGATTGGTGAATCATATCTGAACTCAACAGTAGTTATTTGGAGTGGCCAATCATCTGCAACCGCAGCCGCATGCGTTGCGCAAACCCCACTGTTGATTCAGGAGAGTGTAAACATCAACGGTTCTCCCCCAAAACACGCGGTGTCCCCAGCTGCTTCTTTTCACACCACAGACTACAGCTAAGCTCGCATAGAACGGGGTCCCAGGTGGGCGGCCAATCGGTTCTTTAATATGCAGCTCTATGGGCGCCAATCGAGTAGCAGGGGTTGCTAGATAGCAATGCACACATAACCCTATCTAACTGATTCCCATTCCCTGGGCGGCGCATTTGCTAGTTGCACATCGCCCTATGGAGCTACTGGCCTCGGCCGGCACTGGCACAGATTCAATCCGAGGCCATGAAGCTCATCCATGCACCACAGTGGGGTGCCTTAACCGAATGAGCCATCCAGCAACAGCAAATTAGGTCAAATTCAATGGCAGCGGAAATCAGTGTTATAAATTAAAAACCCCTATGTGATATGAACTTGTGTTCAGAGAGCCATGTTCCCAGTGTTCTTTTGAAGCTTTTGATTTGGTTTTTAGCGTTTTTTTTGCCGTCCACTTCTTTCTGTGTGCGTGCGTGTGTGCGTGCGTGCGTGCTTGCGTGCATACTCTCGTGCGTGTGTGACCTTCACAGGCGCCGTCCGATACGACGAGGGCGAGTCGGAGGCAGAGTGTATGCAGTCCTGCATGGACATGAACAGCCCCATCTTCCAGCTGTACGAGGCGGTGCGGGGCGGCCGCAGCAGCCAGGGGCAGCTCATCGCCGAGCCCTTCCTGCACCTGCCGTCCCGGAAGGAGTACCCTGACTATTACCAGCAGATCAAGCAGCCCGTCTGCCTTCAGCAAATCCGGTATGAATGTGTGTGGATGGCAGGACTGTTCTCAGACACACACATGCTTTATTATCTGTTCAGGGAGGGGGGGGGGGGGACGCTGAAATCGGAATAATGTGGTGTTTGGTTGAACAGAGAGACTTTAAGGAGAAATTAAGCCTTTTTGTGCAATGGGGGAGACTTGCAGAAATTTAATCTTAAATCTTTTTTCCGTGCAAAATAATTTTCTGTAATAGCAGTGCTTTTTGGTTTAGTGTGTGTACCCCGAGTTTGACAAACAGAAAAGGCATAGACTCTTATTTCCGCAGGGAGAAGATGAGGAACAACGAGTATGAGAACGCGGAGCAGATGGACGCCGATCTCACTCTCATGTTTGAGAACGCGAAGCGCTACAACGTCCCCAACTCCAGCATTTACAAACGCGTGCTGAAGCTGCAGCAGGTCCTGCAGGTCAGTGGATCGCAGAAAGCGAAACAGTACTTTTCCCTGGTTAAATTCTATCACTCGGTTTAAACCTTACATTTTAATTTAATTTCAGTCTTTTAATTCACTTCATTTTTTAATAGCCTACCCCCCCTTAAACATCTAACAAACGTATCCCTGGGTAACTCATGCATTAATGACTTTATGTATGTGTGATTCAGCTGAAAAAGAGAGAGTTGTTGAGGGAAGAGGAGGATGGTGACAGCATGCTCTCCTGCACCACTTCTGATACCGGCAGTGCAAAGAGGAAGAGGTACGCCTGCAATCCTCCCTTTATTCTCCGTATACACGCTCTCATTGTGCTGGCTTGGTCTCTTGGCTTCCTGCCAAAATGTGGAGCTGGTGGTTTTAATGCAATTAATTCTTTTGAGCTGTATTAGAAAACACAATAAAATGCACGTGCTTACACACTTCTGCTGTCTTTCCTGTTATGTACATATCCATGGTCATGTGTACAGATGCTCGTAACCGAACATGTCCATCTTTATGCTAATTTAATTCACTAATACTTATCGATTAATGTTAGCGTCTGGTTTTGTGATGCAACGATTGCAACAGTTCAGACACAGTTTGGTGAAAATCTTCGAGCACATTGGTGAAATGCTAATGATTTGGTGTCGTCCCCGGAACACGCGGCAGCCACAAAAAGAACACGAAGAAGAACCGTATGAAGATCCTGTACGCGACGGTGACGGAGGCGAGGGACATGGCCACCGGCCGCCGGCTATGCGACCTCTTCATGGTCAAGCCCTCCAAGAAGGACTACCCCGACTACTACAAGATCATCCTGGAGCCCATGGACCTGAGGACCATCGAGCACAGCATCCGCTCCGAGAAGTACCTCACCGAGGAGCCGCTGGTGGAGGACCTGAAGCTCATGTTCCGCAACGCGCGCCACTACAACGAGGAGGGGTCCCAGGTGAGCGGCCAATCAGAGAGCAGGCTCACAACAAAGATCTGCAACAGCAGTTTCTTTTCACTAGTAGCTCAAGTAGAAAAAAGGTATAGTGGTGTCAGCTAAGTACCCAGGGTTTAGTGTTAAACGTAACATTTCTTGCCCAAAATGTAGAAATATTTGTTTTTACAAAGTTGTGCTGTGATAGGTGTTCACCAAAAAAATATATTATTAATGCATTTTCTTTCAGTTTGAGGAAATTTATTTAGTTTTAAACTTATTTCTAAAACTTAAAATTAAGATGGAAGACATAAGTTAACCATCAAATACTGTAGGCTCTGCTGGGATCACTGTTATGGATTCTTATAGTTGATGTTGAATTTGTGAAAACGTGATGTGCTTTTGTATCTGTCCATGGTTAGGTCTATAATGATGCTAACGTTCTGGAGAAGATTATGAGGGACAAGAGGAAGGAGCTGGGACCACTTCCTGATGAAGATGACATGGCTTCACCAAAACTCAAATTAAGTATGTGCTTGTAAATTATGTGGATATGTCACCTGGTACTAGAACTAATCCTTTATTCTAAAAGTAGTTGGAATAGAGAGGTGTGCTTTAGGATTAAGCGACTGTATTTCTCAGGACAATATAATTCTAAAGTTCTCCATTTTGAATTGTAAGTCGCAGCAATAGATGCATTCATGTTCTGCAAGGTTTCTTCTTGCATAAAGAAGCCTCAACAAAAAAGTCTAGGTTTTTGTTTTATTTAAAATAATATTGGAAGACGAGCATGTTAATATGGCACATATCAGTAGACCTTATACAGTCATAGGTTCATCAAGAAGATCATCGTGTTAGAGCCCACAAATTGTACCAGTCGTGATAATTGGCTTTTTTGTCGTTTTTTTCTTTGTTTTTTATTTTATTTTTTAACCGATTCCCCAGGGAAGACTGGCATCTCCCCTAAAAAGTCCAAGTACCTGACCCCCTTGCAGCAGAAGCTGAACGAGCTCTACGAGGCGGTGAAGAACTACACGGACAGCCGCGGCCGCCGCCTCAGCACCATCTTCCTGCGGCTGCCCTCCCGCGCCGAGCTGCCCGACTACTACATCACCATCAAGAAGCCCATCGACATGGAGAAGCTCAAGAGCCACATGATGTCCAACAAGTACCAGGACGTCGACGCCCTGGTGGAAGAATTTGTCATAATGTTCAACAACGCCTGCACCTACAACGAACCCGAGTCTCTGATCTACAAGGACGCCCTGGTGCTGCACAAGGTCCTGCTGGAGACCCGGCGGGACCTGGAGGGCGGAGACGAGACCCACGTCCCCAACGTGCCGCTGCTCATCCAGGAGCTCGTCCACAACCTGTTCGTCTCCGTGCTGAGCCACCAGGACGACGAGGGCCGCTGCTACAGCGACTCGCTGGCCGAGATCCCCGCCCGGGATCCCGCCGCTCCCGCCAAGCCGCCGCTGAACTTCGAGATCATCCGGTCCAACGTGGACCACGGCCGCTACAAGAGGCTGGACGTCTTCCAGGAGCACATGTTCGAGGTGCTGGAGAAAGCCAGGCGGCTGCACAGGTAGGAGACCGGAGCTAAAATATGATAACGGCTAAAATAAGAATCTCCTTCAATCTGAGATCACTGAAAGCAGAATTTCTTTTTAATACCATATGTTTTAATATTACATTTAATATTACTGTGTTTCAATATAATTTTGTTCTGATATCCGTTTTAGTTCTATTGATGCAACAGGCAACAAATACCATATTTTTTGTGTAGTGAACATCGTATTTTGAATAAGTCTTTAAAATCTACAGCCTATTGCAAGCCCTGTCCAGGGGGAAATAATTTAAAGATAGCGCTGGTTTTGTTTGACAATGATGCTCAGATTCAGTCTAACTGCAATGCAACATAAGGTTTCTTATGACTGAGAAGAGAAACACTGTTGAATTTATTATACCAGCCTGAGCCAATCAATTGCGTTGAAGCTGTGCTAACTGCGCCAGTGTCTCCTGCCTGCAGGACGGACTCTGAGATCTTCGAGGACGCTGTAGAGCTGCAGCAGTTCTTCATCAAGATCCGAGACGAGCTGTGCAAGAACGGAGAAATCCTCCTCTCGCCCGCCCTCAGCTACACCACCAAACACCTGCACAATGATGTCGAGAAGGAGAAGAAGGAGAAACTGCCCAAGGAGATGGAGGAGGACAAGCTGAAGAGAGAGGAGGAGAAGAAAGGTGGGTTTCCGTTCATCTGCATTTAACCCCCCCCCCCCCCCCCCCCAAACCATAACCTTTCACAGCTGACTCATTTTATTAAACAAAATATACAATTGTACAAAAAGGGTTACAGTATCTTTAAATAATATTTTTTATGTTTCCCAGCAAATAAGCACAAGTTGTGTTTGACTCAGCAGGGGTCTGAGGAGCACACATGGTTGTGAAGATGAATGATGTCATCAAGTGCAATTTTAGTTGTTCAACAATGATAGTGAGGTAAAGATAAAATTGAGTAGGCTCATTACTACAGTAGATGGATGTGTTCCAATTTATACCTGACCTGGGGCCACATGTATAAACAGTGCTGAGCAGGGGCCACATGTATAAGCAGTGCTGAGCAGGGGCCACATGTATAAACAGTGCTGAGCAGAAAACTGCCCTCAGAAAGCTGCGTAAGGGAGTTTACACACACAAATTCGGATGTATAAAATAATACGTGCTGTGTGAATCTGCGTTCCTCTGCAAGCGCTGGACACCATGCGTACGCAATGTTTGGAGTTGGTGTGACATGGCGACACTGATCAAAAGGCAGAGGGAGACAATGCAAAATGCAGATTTACGACTTTCTCCCTGAGCATTCTTTTGCGCCGAGTTTTATACACATGGCCCCAGGTGTGAGTGCAACTGCAGAATGTAATCCTATGATTATTGGTAGGTCCACCTAATTTGTTGGATCATTTCATGGATATGAGCTTGGTTGCTGTTTTGCTGACGGATGAGCTGCTGTATCGTTTGAATTGCAGAGGCGGAGAAGAGTGAGGACCCGGTGGGCGGGGCGTGGGCGTCGGGGTTGCAGCGCACGTACAGCCAGGACTGCAGCTTTGAGAACAGCATGTACCATGTGGGAGACTACGTTTATGTAGAACCTGCTGAGCAGAACCTGCAGCCACACATTGTCTGCATCGAGCGCCTGTGGCAGGATGACGCAGGTAGCGAATCCAGGGCCGTTTTCCCATCCTCTGACACCATCGGAGGTGGACAATCAAGGTGCAGAATGTCCTCCCCATTATTTTGTTCCAGTCACCTGGATTTGCTAATTAGCAACCAACTCTTCAGCAGGGAGGTATAACTAATTAGTGAAATCAGCTGGCTGAGTTCATGGTTGGAATAAAAAACTTTTACACTCTGACCCCTGGATTGTCCACCTCTGGACACCATACAGGCCTCAATATAAAAGGGAAATAAAAATATAGTATGCTTTTTTGAAGTTATATGAAACTCCTGATAAGTACATATGTTCATATAACTGCCATATGCATGTAATGTGCAAATAATGGGACCATCACATGTTATCCTCCCTATGTAATATACAGTTGTAAGCAGCTGAATGTACCAATAAAATAAAATAAAAAACCTTTTTTATTAAATATAACCATCCCAATATGACAATATAGGGAGATATAAATTTAATTATATTTGTATTTGATGTGTTCTTTCCCTTGAAACAGAAGAATATGATTGTAATTAAATCCAGCCTAATTTTACTCACCCCGTTTAGGTGAAAAATGGCTGTATGGCTGCTGGTTCTACAGGCCCAGTGAGACCTTCCATTTAGCCACACGCAAGTTTCTGGAGAAAGAGGTGTTCAAGAGCGACTACTATAACAAAGTCCCCGTCAGCAAAATACTGGGGAAATGTGTGGTCATGTTTGTGAAGGTATGGCCCCCCATTTCCTTGATCCTACACAGTTTGTGTTATGTCACTATTATTTTTATGACGGTGAACTGCATGTTTGGGAAAACACTGGACTCAATTTTCAGGCTTTTAACCTTGACCAGGCTGACACTGATGAGAAAATTTCTGGAATGGTGCTTTGAAAAGGCAGTAGTCGATTACTATTTCTGACTTATTATCATGTAAGTAGGGCTCCAATTGGAGGTGGTGATTCAAGTCAACTCAATTGTATCAATTGATCTGTAATCGATCAAATAACATGACCTCTAACTGACTAAAACTAGCTAGAAATGCTCAGATTGCAGGAAGCCAAGCTCCCAAACCATAACTTCCCTTTCCACATGCTGTAGAGAGACTTGGGAATATTTATATGGGTTGAACCACATAATATATATTTTACATTTAATGGAATGTCAGAATCTTTAATGACGTTGCAGAATAGCCGCTAACATCGTCATGTGATTCTCCAGGAGTACTTTAAGCTCCACCCAGAGGGCTTTAGGCCGGAGGATGTCTTCGTCTGTGAGTCGCGCTACTCTGCCAAGACCAAGTCCTTCAAGAAGATCAAAATGTGGACGATGCCGGTGAGCTCCACCAGGTTCGTCCCCCGCGACGTGCCGCTGCCAGTGGTCAGAGTGGCGTCCATGTTTGCCGCCAAGCACGACCACGAGAAGCCCTTGGATTTGGAGGACGACAAGTCGGTCGTCATCAGTGGCATCGTCGACAAGGTGAGCGCAGGTGCAAGAGCAGAGCGAAAAAGAGTCACGCTGCTTCCAAGCCAATTTTGTCGCCGATTGGTCAATTATTTTTTTTAAGATGTGAATAACCTGAATTGCTATGAACCTTTCAACATGATTTGTTTTTACCTTGATCCACAAGTAAATCCCACTTGGACAATAGGATTGACCAATTATAGGACAGAGTGCAAGTTGAGGGTGAATTATGTGAAATTTACAATTCAAAGATTCCAGCTGAACGTCACCATTTCTAGAGCTCTGTCTTTTTAAAAGCCTGCACACTGTTATCATGGTGAGATAAAACTAGATTATTCTGCTGATTGATTGGTGTGTAGCAGAGGGAGGATGAGTCCGGTATAATGTAGGATGTATATCATAGCAGCGCCTGTTTCTCGATGTTATCTGCTGGCCTCCCCTGTGCAGGAGAAGGAGGACGTGCCTGTGGAATTGAGCAACGGTGAGCCGGGCTGTCAGTACTACGAGCAACTCCGCTACAACGAAACGTGGATGAAAGTGGGCGATTGCGTCTACATAAGGTCACATGGCCTAGTGCGGTCCAGAGTGGGCAGGTAGTTAGATTTTTGTTTTTATATTCGTTCATTCATGAGGAGCCCTTTGTGCTGTAACACTTACTCTCTGTGTAGTTTGACAATCCCATATTGGCCAATCCAATTATGCTGATGGATTTGTAGTGCTGCCAGTGGGATAAAGTGCTGTGCTCTAAGGTTTATTAGCCGGATATCTCTTGATTCCAACACAGTCCTATATTCAGTCCCACTTAAATGTTAATTAAGGTATTCTACAATACCCATATGGCTTTTTGTAGTTATGCAAGAGCTTTCCCCACCCACTCAATTTACCAAAGAATATTTTATGTTAAAATTTATATTACGATAAAGTATTGTTTTTGTTTTTCTAATTTGACATCAAGTCTTCATGAAATTCATTTTTAACAGAAGGCAGACTACTGGGTACCTGGTACCTTTTTTTGTGTGATGGTTATGCTGTGTTGGACACGTGACTAAGCACTTGCGTGGCACTAGGATCGAGAAGATGTGGGTACGAGACGGCGCCGCCTACTTCTTCGGCCCCATCTTCATCCACCCAGAGGAGACTGAGCACGAGCCCACCAAGATGTTCTACAAGAAGGAGGTGTTTCTGAGCAACCTGGAGGAGTCCTGCCCCATGACTTGTGTCATAGGTACACACCTGCCCGTTAAACACCCCTTCCCCCTCTCTCAGGGGACAACAAGTTATTCAGTCCCCAGGTTACCTCTGTCACAGTCACTTCCTACTTCCTGTTTCACCCAGTACTTCTACATCTTTAATGAACCTTTGTCTGATATGTTTGCTTGTTTAATAGGTATGCAATTTATTGGGCAAATGTCAATAATCATTCATTACTGCAATGCTACAACTGTGTGCGTGTGTGATCTGTATCATATACCAGTAAATTTGTAAAATATTCCGATAGATCCCTGAGACTTTATACATAAAGTTTTTTGAGACTTTATACATAAACATTTATACAACCAAATACATTGGTTAAAATTGGTTTCCTAAAATTGTCCGTAATCGGCAGGAATTTTACTAGTATCAAAAAGGTTATCAATGGTATATTTGCCCCAGGTCTGTTGCATAGACATCTTTTGATTGGTCTGCTGTAAACTTTGTTGTAGCGTGTTTTAAAAAAAAATAATAATAATTTCTAGTCTAGAATTTTATGTCTACTTTCTGTTCCATTTCTTGCGGCGTTAGGGAAATGCGCAGTGTCCTCTTTCAAGGACTACCTGTCGTGCCGACCCACTGAGGTCCCCGAAGAGGACGTGCTGCTGTGCGAGAGCCGCTACATTGAGAGCGAGAAGGTGATGAAGAAATTTAAGGGCCTGAAGCGCTTCTCCCTGTCCGCCAAGGTGGTCGATGATGAGATCTACTACTTCAGGTTAGCTGCTCCCATAGGCTGCCATTCAAGGAGACTTATTTCACACCTTGTCCGAGAGGAGTCTCCATCAGCTAACATGTGACATGAATAATTATTGTCCTATTCTGCAACTAAAACAGGGGATTTACTGACCTCCCAGAGAGTAGATTATGGATTTCTTGTACAGAGGTCATAAGAGATGTACTTGGCTCGAGTGCACTTTCCGACCAGATTTAGTGCCTGTCCTCAAATTCTGCTGTTTTCATCTGGCACTTTCCTTTGAGACAGACAAATGGGACCGTTACACAACCAAACTGTTATTAATTGAATTTCTCCTCAGCTGAGGTGCACTGAAAATCCACATCTACTTGTTCCTCCTCTTCAGGAAGCTGATTGTGCCGCAGAAGGAGCCATCTCCCCTGCTGGACAGGAAAATCCAGGAGCTGGAGGCCAAGTTTGCGGACATGGACGGGACAGAGGAAAACCAGAACGACCAAAGGGATGAGGACAGGGACTCGGCCGAGACTCCGTCCATGCCCCAGATGCAGACGCCTCTGTCTGGAGATATGGACATCATGCCCTATACCCCGCCACAGGTTACAACCCGTACCTTTCCACACTTGGATCTGACCCCGCCGGTCCAAATTTCACCTTCAAATGTAACCTACAATAATCTACCATACATCTTTACATCTGACGTAGAATTTATCATTCATCTCCCGTCCTGACCTATGGAATTTGCAGCTCCAAATATAGATTCTATTGTAAATCTCCAGATTGGACACACCTACTTTACCTTAGATCTCCTGCACATCTGTATATAGTGTTCCTGCATCCAAAATTAAAAACACTTGAGGCTTGATTTAATCCACGGCTGTTCATTGCACCAAATCTCACATTATTTGATTAAATTAATAAAATGGTGAAGTGAATGTGCAACCAAGATTGAGTGTCAGTGAGAGGAGAATGCCCAATGGCTTGACTCTCTTTTGGCCCCCCAGTTCACTCCAAAGTCAGTGAAGGGGCTCTCCAAGAAGGAGGGAGCAAAAAGGAAGATCAACATGAGCGGCTACATCCTGTTCAGCAGCGAGATGCGGGCAGTCATCAAAGCCCGGCACCCGGACTTCTCCTTTGGGGAGTTGAGCCGCCTGGTGGGAACGGAGTGGAGGAACCTGGAGACCACAAAGAAGGCAGAGTACGAAGGTGAGAAAGACATAGGTTTCCCAGAACATCTCCCATTTCAACTGGAAAAAAGCACATGGGTTAGCGCATGATGTTAGCGCATGATGTTAATGATGATAAAATTACTCATTTTATAGATTATTTCATGGTTTTGAGGGACTATTGGTTCTAATTACCTTATAGACTACAGACATTCTCAATGTCTAGGTAGACCGAAAGAGGGAACTTTCAGTATGTAGTGTAGGCTGCTTCATGTCATCTTGACTATAAAAGAGAAGATACTTGACTGTGAAAGAGATGGTCAGAAATTATTTAATTGCGCCGGCATCACAACGTTAATAAATTCCATTTGTGGGCGCTGGGAGTTTGGGTGTGGACATGTGACAGGCAGTCAGTAAATTTAGAAGCCATGCACGCGCTGGTCACTTTGTGTAAGTCTTGTGTGTTTGTGTGCCCTGCAGAGCGGGCGGCCAAAGTGGTGGAGCAGCAGGAACGGGAGAGGGCAGCCCAGCAGCAGAGCGCTTCCCCAAGAGCAGGTACCCCAGTAGGGGCGCTCATGGGGGTGGTGCCTCCCCCAACCCCTATGGGGATGCTTAACCAGAACATGACGCCTGTGTCAGGTAACCCCTCACGGATGCAGTAGAACCCTTCGGTGACTATGGAGCGGTAATATGAAGCTAAGCTGCTCAAAACTCCCCATCTCTTACACCCCTGCCCCCCCTCACCCCCTCATCCACTCCCAGTTCATGATTGTGGAACCACAGCCGTGACACCCCTTCCTCTTTTATTGTTAATCATCTTTATTTGGAATGTCGCTTTAATTTTTTTTGAATGCATATAATCAATGCCTGTACAATCACACCACCAACTGCATGAACATAAAATAACCCAAGTTTATTTTTTGCTAACTTTAAATACCACTTGTGTGTGCGTCTTTTTCAGTTGGATTTTGTTGTTAGCATGTCTGTGCCGATAACCCCTCTGTCTACTTTGCTTACTAACCTTAGTTGGATTTGATGCACTCTCTCTTCACTCATGGATAGCGCATGACTTGCAATAGCCAGCTGCATGAAACTGATGCATGGATCTGTTGTGTTGTCCCCACTCCAAGGCATGATGGGTGGCTATGGCCTTCCCATAATGCCCATGCAGGGCTCTCATGAAGGCATGGTCGGTATGGGCAGCATGCCTCCGCATCACATGGGGATGCCTGCATTGTCCCACCATCTTCAGCCAGGTATGCCCGGGTTCCCTGGCATGTCATACCCGGGTAAGGACACCTCTACCATCCCCCTCCTAGCCATGCCCCGCGCAGTCGCTTCCTGTCTGCCACTCACCCGCCGGAGGGGCTACCTGTATCACAGGCTTAGGTACTAACCAGGCCGTGCGCGGCCCAGGCAGGGCCGTGTCAGCAGGCAATGCTGCCGGCCAGTTGGGCCATCTCTGTGCCTGGGGCTTTGACCTTGCATAGAGTTACAATTCAATTTGTGCAGTTTTCCCCCAACAATTTTTCTCTTCTGTGATCTTAGAAGCCATTCATTTGAACAATCGCATTAACTAATTAATGGCCTAATCCATTTGAGTGATAAATGTGCACCACTAACTTCACGTCACAATTATTAACTTGGGTCACCCTTGATTAGAAATTACATTTTGTTCCACCTATTTATTTCACTCAGTGCTTTATCATATTTGCACCTCACAAGTGTGCACATGTTTACAGGTAAGTATGAAATTATTTTATTCTATAGCTGTGTAGCTATAAATGCTAAAGCTAGTTATTGGCCATACAGATGTTTTTTTTCTTTGTTTATTAGACAGTATTTGATCATTCTACTCCTGATTCTACTGATTCTGGTTATTTAAGTCGGCATGTAAAGATATAATTAAGTGGTTTCGATGAAAAATGAAGGGATTCATTTTATACATGGGTTCATCATTTAGACTGACTGTAGAAGATGCTGTATATGGTTTGAATAGTCTTTGTGTGTGAGTGCTCTGGTGAAATGGTTGTAATAAGGTGATCTTCACCTGAAAACCCTGTTGCCTTTTGGTCTGTGAAAGTGGCAATTAGGGAAGTTCTCTTGTAAGGCTATATGTGTTACTCTGTCCCATAACTATGGTAACTGTTGCCATAGGTGTAATGGGCCCCGGTGTGAACACAATGGGGGAAGTCCTGGGGCTGCAAACCACTACGGGCAGCAGGTAAACTGTCATAGTTAATGAGGATAGCAGGCAGCAGGCCACAACAAAGTTTGACAAACTGAATACATATTTCACATCAGTACCAATGTATTTATTTATTTTTTTCAGTGTTTTAAATATCAAATTTTGATTATTAATTTGACATCAAATCCAATGCAGAAAACAAAAATGTGACCAGTGATATTTAGCTTGGGATTTTTCCATTAGAAATTTAACTACGTAACTGGATACTTGAAATGTCATATGTACAGTCAGGTCCATAGGTATTTGGACAGTGACACAATTTTTGTTGTTTTGGCTCTGTACTCCAGAACATTGCATTTGAAATAGAACAGTGACTATGAGGTTAAAGTGCAGACTTTCAGCTTTAATTTCAATTTTACGTCCATATCGGGTGAGCGGTGTAGCAATTGTAGCCATTTCTATACATAGTCCCCCCCCCCCCCTCCATTTTAGGGGACCAAAAGTAATTGGACAAATTAACATAAACTTTAATAAAGTTATCATATTTAATATTTGATTGCATATTTTTTGCATGTCATGACTTCCTGATGTCTGTGACCCAACAACATCAAAAGACTCCTGATATCTTATTTTCAAGTACTATTACAATACTATAACGTCTCTGCATTTGAATGGATCTCTATGGGAATTGGGGGGTGGGACTAGATTTCGCTGTAAATTACTGTTAGTATGGAACACATGGTTGGCTAAATGGCTCTAAGTCATCAAGGGTCTGACGTATCAAACAAGCCTTAAACCATCACTCTGCTGCCAGAAATACAGTAGATATGGATGTATAACTTGAATGGTTTCTTCTCCTGACTTATTTTTCCATAGAGTTCAATAGCTAAATTTGTCTGGAGAAACAAAACCCTTAAAGTGATCCATCCATATCTACTGCATATCTGGCAGCAGAGTGATGGTTTGAGGCTAGTTTGATACCTCAGACCCTTGTTGACTTACAGACATTTAGCCAACCATGTGTTCCATACTATTCCCGTGTAATTTACATCTTAATCTAGTCCCATCCCCCAATTCCCATAGGGATCCATTCAAATGCAGAGAGATTATAGTATCGCTTGTAAGAGTACCTGAAAATAAGATATCAAGAGGTCTTTTGATGTTGTTGTGTCACAGACATCAGGAAGTCATGACATGCAAAGGATATGCAACCAAATATGAAATATGATACCTTTATTAAAGTTTGTTAATTTGTCCAAATACTTTTGGTCCGCTAAAATGGGTGGGACCATGTATAAAAATGGTGACAATTGCTACACAGTTCACCCTAAATGGACGTAAAAACCGTCAAATTAAAGCTGAAAGTCTTCACTATAACCTCGTAGTCACTGTTCCATTTAATGTTAATCTAAGCACATGATGGATATTTTATTGAGTGTGTAACGTGAGTTTTTTTATGAATACTAATGCTAATGTCCACCTCCTTCAGATGATTGGTCAAGGTCAGCAGGCCCCACCCCCTTACCCAGGACAGGTCCCACTTGGCCAGCCTGCACTCCAACAGCCTTCCACACCCATGTTTGTGGCCCCACCCCCAAAGACCCAGCGTTTGCTCCACTCAGAGGCTTACCTAAAGTACATTGAGGGCCTCCAGGCTGAGTCTTCCACCATCAGCAAATGGGACCAGACTCTCACAGGTGTGTCTAGTCATACCAATCCATTCATATAAAGATCTATTTTGATCCATTCATTCAAAGATCTATAAAGCTTGTGTAAGTTTAGCCAATACAAATACCACAGTATTTATCTTAGCTAGCTCATGTGCATGAGCTGAAATTCAGCTTTATTTGAACGAAACTGGATAATTAAAGCTATGTTGGTAGCTAATTACAGAATGATGTGAATGTGGCACTGATGAGATGGAACACTCTGCTTTTAACACTCTAGCTTTTATAATTATGAATACATTGAATGTTCCCTCAGCTCGAAGGAGAAACGTTCACCTGACCAAAGAGCAGGAAGGACGTCTGCCTTCCCATTGGCTGAAGAGCAAAGGAGCCCACACCACCATGGCAGATGCACTGTGGCGACTACGCGACTTGATGCTGCGCGACACACTAAACATCCGCCAGGCATACAACCTGTAACATGCCTCAGCACACTTCCCTTTATACTCTGATGATGAATTGCAAACTTGGGAAGAATACAAAGGGTCACAAAAAGCAGTAATATTTTGTTGTACATTAGATTTTTCCAGGGTTTTTTTCAAGATAGCAAAATAAGCTTAGTTTTGATGTTTTCTTTTTCTTTTTTTAATGGTTGTAAAAGATTTTGGTTGAAATGGACATTGGTCTAAGGCCAGTGAAAACACTTTTATTAAATTTGATTAGAAAAGTACTATGGTTTCTTGACTTTTTCCCCCCCTGTTCCTTGCTTATGTTTTTCAAGGGCTCCTATGTCACTTTTCTGAAGCCAAGTGAATATTTGTGGTCAGACGTATAAATCTTTAAAAATCATTAGTTGGTATATTTTTCATACTTCGAATTAAGTACTTTTCTCTGTGTTATTTTTTAACATACGCTTAAGAATAAAAGTTTGCACACCTGACTGTGTAGACCACAGGTCCTGGAGACATGCGAAAGCCAAGTATAAAACACTGTCTCTTGTCTTGGAGACTGATGAAGGACTGATGCCTGAAACCTATGTCATTATTTCATTAATAAATTTGTAAGCACTGCAAGAGACGCAGTGTTGGAGAGTCTTTTGTTTTAAGCATATGTTGGCCTGAAATCTAACGGAGAATGAAATGATCTTTTCATTCTAACAATATGTAAAATGGTTAAAAGAATCCAAGTACCATTTCAGTGTTTACACAATACACATGCATAATTTCTCTTTCAATATTCATACAACTATTAAACAATTGTTATCTTTGCGTGAGTAATGGCAGCCAAATTCAGGTTAAAGACAAGCAACATGTCAGTTTTACACTGCCCAGTGCCCACCCTCCGTGCAGCAATTACACCACAGTGAAAATTAAGTAACCGAGTATACTGCACTTTTTTTTTTAGAGCGTTATGGTACAAGACAGAAGAAAGGCTTTTTTGTTCTCACTAATCTGGAAAAGGAGAAAATTGTTCATACAGTTTTTTCTTAATCAAAAGGGTGGCATTAGAGCTATAGACTGCAAATTTGCTAATCTTAAATGGTTGTCGTATTGAGTGTATAAAACCATCTTAAATACTTTATTGCCATATTGATCGAAGTTGTGCACAGAAATGTGCACATATACAGAATGATATTAGACACAGACATCCAGGTTTAGGGTGGCAACGTGGTGCCGTGGATAGTATTGTCGCCTCACGGCAAGGCCCAGACTTCGAATCCAGGCCTTTCCTTTTGGAATTTGCATGTTCTCCCTGTGTCCATGTGGGTTTCCTCCGGATAGGAGGAACATGCAGCTTAAGCTAAATGGAGACTAAATGGACATCCAATGGATTGGTGACCTGTCCAGGGGATATTCCTGCCTCTGGCCCAAATGTGGGATATGTGACCCTGGTCAGGAATAAGTGGGTTAGATAATGGATGGGCATCCCCAGGTTTAAATTACTTGAACTCCAAAACCCCACCCACTACAACGGACTGCTTTTTTGGGAATGTATGTTTAAGCAGACATTGCTCAGATTAATATAAAGATGGATTACTGTGATTGTAGGCATCCATGCAGATAGAATGAAGCTCCAGATAAAATAAGCGCTACTCTAGCTCTTTCCTGATAATCTGGTAATTGTAAAAAATGTAGAAAGATTGTGCAAGTGTACAGAACATCGACATTATTGAGTGCACCTCAACCATAAACCGCATCTGAGGATTAGTGATGGGCGGATCGATACTGAAATATCGATACTTCAATCCTGACGTTTCCTTTTTCAGAATTGATCCACACGTAAAAATATCGATGCCAAGTGTTTTATTTATCCAGTAATTTCAATATATATTTTTTAAGGATATTGAATGCGTAGCTATTTGTTGCTGAAAAAGTGAAAAAAATGTAATGTTATTGCAAATTATTGTGTAGGATAGGAACTACTTCTCCTTCCGCCCTCTCCCTCTGCCACACAGGCATGCTGAGAAACACAAGCAAAGCAGCAGTCAGAGTCAGACAGTCATTTAGCGAGACGGCACCAGTGCTGCTCTGCTAATAGAGCAGAAAGAAAGCGAAGCATTGTTTGGAGTTCACTCCACTAAACAATATTGAAGTAAACTATGATACGTGTCAAAATTGTGTACGATTTTGTGGCAATACCACGAATCTGCCGGAATACATGAAATTAAGCCATATAAAAGAGCATGACAAAATACAGCGGTCGTGATCAGAGGAGGGGAGGGAACGCAGGCACCCCCACAACTGCATGGACCCAGAGTCAAGCAGAGTTATCTGACTGGTTATTTCTTGAGGAGAAGAACATTACAGTAATAGGCTGATGAATAGGTGTAGGTGGTAGGTGTAGAATGGACAAATTTTCAAACAATATCTGAATTCATTATATCCATTTTGTGGAAAAACTGATATGCATTACTCAGTGTTTTTAAAACATAGATTACATATCAAAAATGTTACTGCTTTGAAGGGAAAAATCTCATGTTGCCAATAGGCTACCTTCAGGAATGATCTGTAGTGAATGTAATTCTTATCCCAGTCATCATTTTATCACAATTAGGTAATATAATTGAACGTTTCTTAAATGTTGTTAAACAATTGAACATGTGTTTTATAACTGCTGTTATTAAACAGAAAAGAGAGAGAAGACATATGTTAATACTGATGCAAGGGCTTTCAAATATAATTTTTTGAAGTCCACATTGACCAATTTTCACTGTAGAAATCACAAAGATCTCCCCTTTTTTTATGTACACAAGAATACTTTTTAAAAGTATCGTATCGGTATCGATATCGGAAAACTAGCCTTGGTATTAGGCTACTTGGTATCGTATCGAAAAGAAAATTTGTGGTATCGCCCATCACTACGAGGGCTGAGGACACAAACCATCGATACCAACGGATATGATGTCAAAGTAGAATCCCCCAGTTTGCGGCTGCGTAGTGATGTAACCGCGCTGTTCACTGGTATTTTTGAAAGCGAGTGAGTAACGTTGGTTGGTAGACAGTAGGCACGTCTCTGTCCCCGCGTCTGTGGTGTATCTCATAACCATTCAACACCAAAGGTAGGAAACTCGAGACAGTTTTCCACAACAACAGTCCAACGTTGTTATTCTTCTACAAATTAACGTTTATTAGGTTGGTATGGCACTGATCTTTGTGATCCGCTATCCCTGATTGCTAGATAGCTATGCAGCAGTCTAACGTAGCAGCATCAGTATTCGACATAGTCTAGCTCAAGCTAACAGCTCGCTAGTTCACTGGCTAACGTGTTACGGTATGCAATCAAACGGTGCAGAATGCATCCCTTGCCTAAGATGCTAGCAAGCAGTAATGTAGTTCTGCAGATAACGCTTGCACTAACCAGAACGATTTATTCAAGCTTTCGGGCAAACGTTAGCCCATATCGTTAGCCTCGCCCTGCTAACTAGCTAGTTGTCTTAGCCAGCGAGCTAGCTAGACGTTTATACATCAGTAGCTAACGTTATACACCGGCCGGCTAGCTAGCTTAGGTGCACATGCCATTCATAAATGGAGGACATGTTTATGCGCTTAACGTTATGTTTATATCCTTTGCGTACCCCCAATACTGGAAGTCACAAAGTGGCTGATTTTGAGGAAGGCTAGATCTAGGTAGTGAGTCAGTGTTTTGCTTTGGCGTTTCAGTAACGTTATTGGCAAAACGCATTGTAGGGCCTCAGTCTTGGGGCCTGTGTAACTTGGCTCGTTAACGTTAGCTAGACTAGTAGCGTTAGTCTAACGTTAATGTAACTTAGTTGGTTCGCTAGCTAGGTATTTGTAAAATATAAATAAATAAATAAACATTTTGTTTGCGCTAACGTTATTCCAACCAAGCAGAGTAGCTAACGCTATAGTTTAAAAATCGGTGCAATGTGTCCCCCATACCCCGATCATGGCTAACGTGAGCTGTCTTCCCAAATTCAAATAGATGTGAGTAACGTGCAGGTGAAATGGGTCGGAACGTGGGATATGTTAGCCAACTTGGCGCTAGCTGTTCTAGCTAACATAACGTGAGGTCATTTGAATGAACGTTAGCTATCTAGCTAACGTAACGTTATTCAAATTAACCACTATTGCAAGATTGTATAGTTCGCTATTTGGAGACGCAGTCCAACAAATTGGCTGTCCAAATTTGAACGTTAATTAGATCTAGTATTTTTGCAAACATTACAGGGTTGGCTAAATTGCATTAGTAGCTATAACGTTACCAGTTGGGAAATGACAGATCTGATTAAACTAGCCAGATGTGCTGAAGCGCCCTGTGATTCTTTTAGCCAGCTAATTAATATTCTCTGTTAGCATTGTTTAAAAATTACGCTAATTTAGCAGGTTGTTGGAATAAAATGTAGTCAATCATCCCTGCATATATTTTCCCGCTCTAGTGTATGCATATAGCAGCTAACGTTAGGAGCAAGGTAAACATCAACCTGTTCTTGATGTTATAGCACACCATAGTTTGCCGTTTGGTTTTGTTCGCTCGGCAGTTGCCACATATCAGAACCGAGAAATTCGAGAAGTTCTTGCTACTATTAAACGCAAGAAACTTGTTAACATTACCATATCTCGGCTACATCTATATCTTATGGCACACGATATAAAGAGAATGTAATAGAAACTCAGTTACGAACTGACAGGGATGACCGGATAAGTGCCATAAGCATTAACGCCGTTTCAAGCTCCGTATATTAGACTATATAAATGCAATGCATTCATTCTCTGTTATTGTCACTGATGCAAAAAGTGAACATTAAACGGGAACACGGCACACTTTCAATTGTTAAGCATTGGGTCCCTCTAAAATCTTTCCATTGCTAAAACATTGGGTCCCTCTAAAATCGACAGTTAGGAGAAGGTTTTCGAGGCGGCATACTGAAACGAAAACCTTGTAGTGTTGGTGTACAATAAAACAGGTTTTCATTTGTTTTTCCGTCACACTGACAGATGCATTTATTCATTTACAGTACTAAACAGTTTTATTTGAGCTGGTTCGTAGAAATGTATCTGGGCGACCGCTGCTCCCTTTTCAGAATTCCCTCGCCCTGTGTTTTATGACACCTTGCTTTGGACTGGCAGTTTGCCCATGGGCCATGTATTCTTCTAGCGATTTTCTGTGACAACCTACATTCTTTGTGCTGCGTCATTATGTGCCTATAATTTCAGATAGCAAAAAATAATAATAATACTGTTATTATGAAGTCACCACTTGTATCTCTTTTATTATTGGCTTCTAACTTATAATATTATATGTAGTTGCAAAGTGAGAGCCTCTTTGTAAAAATTAGGCTAGAGCACTGGTTCTCAAGTTCAGTCCTGGGCCTCCCTGTGTATCCTGGGTTTTGTACCAACCACAGTTGCAATCCCAGAATTTTAACAAGCTGTTCATTTTTCTTTTAGGTGCTTTTCATGTTTAGATGGATTATTTACCCTCGTAAGCCACATAATGTCAGGCTATGTATGCCATTTAGAATAAATGTCCCATGTTCATGTTGTGTTTATTGTGCTATATTTGTATTGCAAAAAATGATATAAAGAGGTAACAATAGTTTAACTGATCAAATTAAAGGGTAATTCCACCCAAAAACAACATTAACCTTATTGAACAGATCAAGGCGCAACTAATTAAGTCTTTCTTTGTGGCTGGCCATAAAAATAAAAAAAACATCTTTACTGAGTTATTTGAATGTAAAGTTGAAAATTCGGTCAAGGTATACATCATTTTGACTTATACCTCTACCACTTCCTCGTTTTTGAAAGACTACAGTGTTTTCAAGTGGGCGTGTAAATTACATAGCAAGTAGGCAGAACCAGCGAGGGAAGAATTGCTGCCTGCGTCTCACTGTTCTGAATAGGGACACATCGTAGATCTAGCTAGCTGTCACTGCTATTTTATTATAATGTCAGAAAATTACATTGGTAGGCTACATTATTTTTTAAAGATGTTTTGGCAAACTAAACCAAATAGGACTCGAGTGCTGTCGGTTACAGAGTGGAGCTCCTCTGCTATTCCCTGATTCCCTGTAGCCTACATCTTCCTCTGCCTTATTGAATCACCCGGTAAGGAACCATGTCAACTAACGTTACATTATGATCCATGACCATTAAGTAGACTAACATTAGCTAGCTGACCATAATTGAACGGTTTCACTTTGAGCATTCAATTACAAAAGCAATGTATTTTTTATGGGCTAGTGCGTTAGCTGTTGTTAGCAACAGGTTTCTTGGCATAAAACAAATTGGTTTTAAAATATGTTTGCCATGGAGTAGGTAGGTAGTAGCTAACCTTGCATTCGTTAATGGAAGGAGGTTGGATATCAGGGTGATAAATACGTCGCTTCCAAGTTTTTCCGACATCAGTGCGTTCGAGTTGCACTGGGAAAGTTCTGGCTTTGCTAGCAAACATAGCTAAAACGGCTAACAAGTAGCCTACAACAATGACGTTTTAATTTTTAATTTAATTGTATGTTTAATATTCTGTATCCGCATGTTGGTCAATACAAAAGCATTTCATACTGAAAAACGGGAGGTCGGGTTAATTTTCCGACATGGAACCGGGGTGCGTAGCCTAGCTAAGTGTTACAGACTTCTGGCTAGGCTGGCTAATGTTTTCACGATACCAAACGTAGATAAATGGAGGGCCGTATTTCCCACATTTTTCTGGAGACTGAGCTAATGATGGTGATATTTTCTCAGTAGAACTGTTACATTAGTGGCTAACTTGCCAGCGAGTTACGTGGCCTGTCTCGTCTCTAAGAAACTGCAGTGCAGACAGGCACTACACGAGCAGTAAAATGCCCAGCTCCAGTGCCTCCGCTTTGGTAACATTCAGTGGGCCTGGCAACCTGTTGTCTGAACTGTAAGCGCCTTGGCTGTTGTAGGTCATACTAAGGCAAGTACCTGGTACATGCGTAGTAGTTTGGGGCTATATCTCTGCTCTCACTACAGGTAGAAAGTTGGCTGAGAGCTCATTTTAATCAGGAGGAGAGCTACTCTTCTACAAATCAAACAATTTTGGTTGGAATTACCCTTTAAAGAGGGTGAATTGATAGGCTCCTCATTAGGTCTTTGAACACCTGTGTTCATAATTCTTTCCTTAAAATACAATGCAGGTTTGGCTCTATCATTTGCATTGTCTTTGAATTCTTCATTACCTACCAATTGGTTAGTTTCAGTGGCCATGTGTCACCAATTAGAAGCCTATTGATTCACCTCTGTCTTTAATTTGATTGCTTAAATAATTTTACCACCTGTTTTAATGAATTTGTTTACAATTTAGCACAATGTGAATATAACATTTATTCTACATGGCATGCATAGCCATTTCTGACATAATGTGGTTTAAGAGGATACATAATCCCTCAAAACATGAAAAGCACAATAAAGAAAAATTAACAGCTTGTTAAAATTCTGTGATTGCATTTGTGGTCAGAACGAAAACTAGCATACACAGGCCCCAGGACTGAATTTGAGAACCACTGGGCTGGAGAAATGCATGTAAATTAACCATTCCAGTGAATGACTTAACCTCTTAATACCAAGGGCAAAATATACCAATTCTCGCCTGTTTTTACTAGTGACAAACAAAGCTGTTCATCTCAAAAACTGTAAAGGCTACAAATATGGTTCATAGCTTTTATTAAAACAGAGAACTGCACTATTATGACTAAGTAGTCATAATTCATATACATACACTTCTTGCTACTTAAAGGTTGTATCAGCGATTTTGGGTGGAAACATAAATGATCACATTCATCTGATTTTTCCTCACGATCCGCTAGCTGCCCGCCCCATAAGCAGGCCGTCAAAAAAACCGCGTCTCTGTAGGCAGCCTATGCTCCGAGATCGTACACAAAAACAATGGTACTACCAACTACTCAAAACCAAAATAAACAGTATTCCAACCAATCACAATGATCTGCACAAACGTGACGTCACTTCTGAAGCGAAATCCCAAACAAACATACTTATGAATAATTATGTTATGTTTTAAAAAATAGTGTTCAAGCATCCAGAATTATAACCACGTTGATAACGTTTGTAAGAAACCAAACCGTTTGTAAATCCGTCAATATTTCAGCGAGATAAGAGTATTAGCGTTTGTGCAGATCATTGTGATTGGTTGGAATACTGTTTATTTTGGTTTTGAGTGGTTGGTAGTACCATTTGTTTTTGTGTACGATCTCGGAGCATAGGCTGCCTACAGAGACGCGGTTTTTTGACGGCCTGCTTATGGGGCGGGCAGCTAGCGGATCGTGAGGAAAAATCAGATGAATGTGATCATTTATGTTTCCACCCAAAATCGCTGATACAACCTTTAACTACAACAATTTATGTACAGAAATTGTGAAAAAACAAAAAACGGGTACCTAAATTCAAATTTCAGATTTTTTACCTGATGAGCTACAATAGCTATGGAGGAAATAATATGCTGCCTATCTCTGCTAAAGATATGCTGTCAATATCTCAAATCATTCAAATTCTACAGAGCTTTTTTTCCAGGTGAACCATTTCGGTTACCAAAGTTGGCACAAATTGTGCCAAATTGTGCAAAATGGCCCAGGTTACAGAAAAGTCTCAATATAATTTATTTTTTAAGTTTTACAATAAAATCTGATCATTGGCAATAAAAGTTAATTTAGATGTGTTTTTGGTGTGTTTCATATTACACAACTAACTAGCCTAGCCGTGGTCCCCAAAAAGCTCTGCCTCATTAGCCAGAAATTAGTCCAGGCATATCAACAAACTCAACAAACTCATCCTCATGTTATCTCTCCCTCGTGTTAGGTCATGCATAAATTGCTCATTTGTTTACCTGCAGAGCCTGCTGTACTGCTTACAGAACAATTTACTCATGTGGAACAAAACAAACCCTTCAGACGCCATTGCATTCAAAAGAAACACGGAACAGCTCGTCTCAGACACAAATAGATAGCTAGCTGCTATGTGTAATTTTGCTGGCTAGCTTGCCATTGTTAGAATATAGTAATGTTAGCTAAATTCATTTAATTCAGAGGGATTCGTTTTATACATAACAGTGAATTCGCACTAGTATACCGGCAAAATAATCTGTTACCTTATATCACTCTGCGTCACTGAGACCGCAAAATCATATTTCGGCTAGGACCTGCTGCACAGAGAAACTCCTGAATAACCTAGACATAACTAACCAAAAACTGTATTAAAGAAACTGTAAAGTAAAAATATAAACAGCACATTTACCTTATGAATTGTGCTTTGCTAAACAGAATGTAGCGAGCTACGCTACAAGGTAAAAACACTGCGCCATCTCGGTTTGATAATTCCTCTTACACAGGGCTGCACTTACTTGTCTCAGACACAAATAGATAGCTAGCTGCTATGTGTAATTTTGCTGGCTAGCTTGCCATTGTTACAATATAGTAATGTTAGCTATATTCATTTAATTCAGAGGGATTTGTTTTATACATAACAGTGAATTCGCACTGGTATACCGGCAAAATAATCTGTTACCTTATATCACTCTGCGTCACTGAGACCGCAAAACTAGGACCTGCTGCACGGAGAAACTCCTGAATAACCTAGACGTAACTAACCAAAAACTGTATGAAAGAGACTGTAAAGTAAAAAGATAAACAGCGCAGTTACCTTATGAATTGTGCTTTGCTAAACGGAATGTAGTGAGCTACGCTACAAGGTAAAAACACTGCGCCATCTTGGTTAGATAATTATGATTGGTTGCCACTTCCTTATACGCAGGGCTGTATTTCCTTGATTTACAACGGCAATGTGTTGAATGAGGGCTTGTTTGAAAGATAAGAGTCTTGGCTATTGGCTGGAATATTTGACAGACAGTTTTAAAACCCAATGGAAAGCAAATAATACTCGGAGTGGAGGCGAGTCGAAGACAGTTTTTCCCACTTCAGATAGGCCTATTGTGCTATCAGTCAAAGAAATACACCCAATTGACGACGGTTTTGCATAAATCTCTGCAAACAAGTTCAAAACCACTCTGGCTAACATATACTAAGCCACGGGATTGGTACTCCAGAAACTGGTTGAGTTTCACAACGCCAAAGTGAACACAGCCGAACGAGTCGTAATCAAGTGCAAAAAAGCATAAGTCGGTTTAAAATTGGAAAAAAATCATGTACAGCCGTATGAAAGTTTTAAAGTATTTTTTCTTGAAGCCTAAAGGTATACTGATTTTTCAAACCAAAGTTTTGTGAAATGCAATTAAGCAGAACAGTTTACCAGCACATTGTTTATGGTGTGACATCAAGCTGCAATACATGTTTGAGAATTAGGTCAGAGTTTCCAACGTTATTTACGAAGTTTTATCTTGACGTTTTGGGCTTAAAAACCACTTTCCCAGAAGGAATGGATATATCTTAAGGATATTTAATCAAAATATTGAGGTGAGCAGTTTATTATATATTATTAAATTAATGAAATGTATAATTTAATAATTTCCGTAACGCCCGCGTTACCGCTAAGGGGCGTTTGGCAGCAAGAGGTTAAATATAATTGTTTCATTTGAACATGAACATTTCAAACGGCTCCGAACGACCACCCAATTCCCAAAGGGTTCATATCTCCAGGATTTAGTGTACATTGCTAATGCAGTTGTTGGCAACCTAGGAATTGAGGGTGGCGGGGAGCAACTCCTCCTATGCCAGAAGATGCTGGTGATGGAGCTTCAAGTGACAGAATTTCATGGAACCAGGCTCAGTGTGATCCTGCAAGTCCAGGGTCCAAGACTGTCCTTCTCAAAATCCCTTCAAAGAAAGGGGTCACAGTTGATTCTCTCCATGAAATTCTGTCAGACGGTTCTGGATGTCAGCTTTTTTTTTCTCTCTTTGGGGGAATTATAAATGCTATGCCACGAGGGAGGTTGAAAGGTGGTGTATTCAACATGAATAGTGAAAACAGCTAATAGACAACAGCTGCAGCTAACTGAAGGCTTGTGTTGATTTGACTAATATAGGGCACTGGACAGACAAGGCCTCAAGCAATTTATTAAAACTCATGTTCTGGTACGTATTGTCTGGGCGCTGGTTGTCAGATGTATAAGGTACATTTGCATCATAGTTAATTTTGAGACATTTGTAATTATGTATTTATATTTGTGTAAATAGATATTAATCTTTCATCAGGGGGCCATGGAGCTGAATGAAGCCAACCTTCAAACTCTCACAGAGTTTCTGCGGAAAACATTAGACCCCGATCCAGCTATCAGGCGTCCAGGTATTAAGGGGAGGCTCTGTGGGATGCTACTTCGAGTAATTGATAGGATCTTACCTTTTCGGCACTTATGAAGTGAACTTTATTACCAAACCTGTGAAATGCTGTGGGATTTGCTGTTTGCTACTACAGCTGAGAAATTTTTGGAGTCGGTGGAGGGGAGCCAGAACTACCCAATCCTGCTACTCACACTGCTAGAGAAATCCCAGGACAACGTGATCCGTGTGTGCGCCGCTGTAACATTCAAGAACTACATTAAGAGGAACTGGCGCATTGTGAGTTTCGGGGGGCCTGGTTTTTTGGCACAAGCTCTGCATCTCATTCAGTATAAACTCATGGAATGGCTTTTATACCTCAATATGTGCAACCTCTTCTGTTGTAGGTAGAGGATGAACCAAACAAAATCTCAGAGCAGGACCGAATTTCCATCAAAGCCAACATTGTCAATTTGATGCTGAGAAGCCCAGAGCAAATTCAGAAACAGGTTTGGCAAGATGCGAATTTGTATATCCCGGTTGTAGTTACCATTTAATGACTCATGAAATGCTGGTAAAATTTAATAATTGGCTGCAATATAGATGGTTGTCTCCTATTCCAGTTTAAGTTGTTATAGGTTCTGGGGGGCGTTAAGTCTTTTTTTTTTTTTTTTTTTTGGAACTAGTGACACTGCTATGGAAGACTGTTGGAATGCTATTTGAAGACAATACCATGACCTGCAGACACCACAGACATCCAGTAATATTTGGGTTATGCAACTTTATTCTGTGACACAGTCCCCCTCATCCCCATCCATTGACTTTTTCAGCTGAGCGATGCCATCAGTATCATCGGCAGAGAGGATTTCCCGCAGAAGTGGCCCGACCTGCTGACTGAGATGGTGACCCGCTTCCAGAGCGGAGACTTCCATATCATCAACGGGGTCCTGCGCACTGCTCATTCCCTCTTCAAGAGGTCAGGCTCTCCTGGGCAGGGCCACAGTGGTCACTGTACTGTCACCAGCCGTTTAATTGGGGCTCATGTCGGGTCCTGTCTTCACAATCAGTGGCGACATCCCCGTGGTGTGGGTTTAAATATTTCAGAGCATGTTTGTGCGACTTCTTTAGTTGATTCAAGGCAGTTGACACACATGAAATATTTCACAGGTGCCCGGGGTATGGAAACCCACATGCTGTTCATTATACAATTTGTTGTATTATACAATACAAATCATACATAAAATATGAAGTTGTAAAATTGCGTGCGCGTGTTTTTATGAGTACGAATCCAAAAGCTACGACTGCAAAGATTTATGGATACAACTCAGGTTTCTATGGCTACGAATTCCTCCTTACGAATACGGATTCAAGTTTGTGGGTACGAGTCGAAAAGTGTTAAAATTACGTCATTGGGGCACAGGCAGGTCACAGGGAAAATGAATCGAACATCGATTCCACCATTCGAAGGTGAAAGATTGCTTTGAAATCACTAATTGAAATGTATTCAATGAATTAAAATAAATAGCCTACACTTTAAATGGATTCACTGATGATATTACACCAATTCGAGTATATGCAACTAAGACATTAGTAGGCTACACAGGATAATCAGGCTACAACTTCAAGAATGTTCTGGACCAATAACGTCAGTGCACCGATCAATCAATAGGATAAGCAGTATGGCAAGCCGAATGAGAATTTAAACCAAAGCAAGAAAATCTCAGTAGGGTTGTTTCTCCTGACAAATTTTCCTATTGAACTCTATGGGAAAAATAAGTCAGGAGAAGAAACCCTTCAAGTTATCCATCCATATCTACTGTATCTCTGGCAGCAGAGTGATGGTTTAAGGCTTGTTTGATACCTCAGACCCTTGTTGACTTACAGCCATTTAGCCAACCATGTGTTCTATACTATTCCTGTGTAATTTACAGCTTAATCTAGTCCCACCCCCCAATTCCCATAGAGATCCATTCAAATGCAGAGAGGTTATAGTATTGCTTCTAAGAGTACCTGGAAATAAGATATCAGGAGTCTTTTGATATCCTTTTATACAGAATCATGATGGCATCGCCTGTTTACCTGTGGAATACCTGTTTGACCTGTTTTTTTTCACAGAATGAATGAATTCTCTAATTAAACTGCACACTGCTATTATTTTGAACACGCCCCTTTCAATGAATGAGTCAATTACTCAGAACAAGCAGCGTGCATGTCATGACAGTTGGGTCTGTTGTTTTTCTATTACACTACTACATCTACAAGTAAATTATTTGCCATGCAGAAATATCACTACTACTAATAACAGTGGTTCATCAGGTTACTGATGTTGTACTGCTATTTTTTTGAACACCACTGTAAGCTCATGTACCCATTGGTGTAAAGGTGTGTATGTGACGGTGTGGTGCTGTCCAGGTGATTCGGTCTAAGTATAAGTGTGTTTCTGTCTCAGGTATCGCCACGAGTTCAAGTCTAACGAGCTGTGGCTGGAGATCAAGCTGGTACTGGACACGTTTGCTCAACCACTGACGGTGCTGTTCAAAGTGAGTAATTCAGACGCTGCACGGGTTAGGAACAACTAAGCATCAGTGTCATTTGTGATACTCTGTTATTTTAATGGCTGAAATCAGTTGCCTAATTACTAACGGTGGATTCACACTGCAGTTAAGGTCCCTGCACAGTCTTCTATTGAAACCATTTACTTGAAGTTGACCGCCGTCCTTAGCATATGCAACACACAGGGTGTGAGAATGTCCTGCCCAACACCAACCAAATTGCACAAATGCACTCAGCCCACAGTCATTGATATGCCTTCATAGAGCACGTTGGTAAGAATTCTAATGTTAGTTGCTCTGCAGTATGGCTTTGGTTTCACGTGCGTCAGACCACATGACTGAACTCAACGAATCTACCGCTTGCTTTGTAAAGGCAGTTGGAAAGGAGATGGTTATGTGAAATCAGCCAGGTTTGGTTGTAATGACATTAAGTATTTATTTTGACCTTTGATGTGCTTATTCAAACGTTCTCAGGCAACCATAGAGCTGTGTCAGACCCACTCCACAGACGTCAACGCCTTGAAGGTCCTCTTCTCTTCCCTCACGCTCATCTCTAAACTCTTCTACAGTCTCAACTTCCAAGTGAGTCCCTTCCTGAGGTACCTTAATGTCTCTACTGTTTCCTGGGATTTCGTTTCTCCTCTGCTGGACATCTTCTCCAGTGGTGCAATGCTCTGGAACTTGCCAACATCCTTTGGCTGTAACTGAAATATCCGATAATTAGGGCCTGTTTGTCTCCGAGTGACCTGCAGGGATTTAAACTTCTATTTCAATGGTTATCCTCCAGGGGTCCCCGTAAGCACAGTCATCATACAATTGAGTTTCTAATTGAGAGATTTATAAAAACAAATATTGTATCTAATATGGGGAGAGATGGGAAGGAAAGTAAACATGGATGCAAGTTTAAATGCTACAAAAAAAAAAAAGTGTGCTCCTCATTCCTGGTCCTGGGTTACTCAGCACATGAGTAGCACAGCAATTGATCAGATAAAGCCGTTGATTACACAGTTAACTCAGGTTCACCTGGGGGGTATTTCACAAAGCAGGATTAGTGAGTTAGCTGGATAACCCGGAACCCTCCCAAATCTGGAACATGGGCTGCAGTAAAAAGAGCTGTTCCGGGTTTTACTCTGCAGTTATCCGGCTAACTGCTTTGTGAAACACCCCGCTGGTTTCTTGGCTCTGAATCAGTCGCTGATCTGAAACCAGCATACTCTGTGGCTCTCCAGGACCAGAGTTGAGTATTACTGCAATAAAAAGAAAAATCCATCCATATAAAGCAGGGGTGTCCAATCTTATCCGAAAAGGGCCGGTGTGCATGCAGGTTTTTGTTTTAGCCCTGCACTAAGACACCTGATTCTACTTAAGGTCTTGATTGAAGGCCAGGATTAGTTAATCAGGTGAATCATGATTTTTATGCTGTATAACTGATCTCATTTTTAACGTGATTTCCAACTGCTTCTAACAGAACCTAACTTGCTCCTGTACATTTAAAAATACTGCAGAATGTCTATGGTAGTAAGTAATCAAACCTTTCGCTTGTAAACATCGCTGTCAATCGTAGTCTGTGCTTAATGAGTGGCAATTACTTTATCAACTTAGATTATTGAGGGTGCAAACGAGAATTGTTTGAAAAGTGGCTTGACTAAAGGCCCGTCCACACCAAGAACGATAACTATAACGATGTGAGCATCCACACTGATGAACGATAACGTTGTGTAAACAGTGTCACCACGCACGCCCTGTAAATTCTGATGGATTTTGATTGGCTGTCAGTGTTTCTATCGTTCATCAAATCGCTCTGAAAGAGATCCCAATGATATCGTTCGTCACTGTCGTTGTTTTATGGTTGTGGTGTGGACTCCGCCATCCACTTGAGTTAGAACGATTTTTAAAACAATATATTTATAGTTATTGTTCTTGGTGCGGATGGGCCTTAAGAGGCTATTGCGCCCTCTAGCTGGCGGAGTACTGAAATACCATGCAAGTAAACAAGGGGAGACAAGCTGCTGGGCTCTAATAATAATGCTGATACAGATGTTTATGATATTTAAAGTATAATTTCTCAATCAATTGCTTTGTATTTGGTTCTTTGCATTATCTCATGTTTTCTTATTTTTTTGTATTTTCAGGATCTTCCAGAATTTTTTGAAGACAACATGGAAACCTGGATGACAAATTTTCACAATTTATTGACTTTAGATAATAAGCTTCTCCAAACAGATGTAAGTGTCCTTTAATTTCCTCTGTTTAAAAAAAAAATAATATATATATATATATTAATAAATAAATGCGTACATTTAGTATATTAATCTTTCTCATGGACTGTGCCCCCTGTTTGTCATGCTGTTATGGAGATCAAGAACATTTATTTAACAGGTTGTTGTTCTTGCAGTTTGACAAAGGTAGGTTTTGCGTTGCAGCATTAAAATGGCTTCAGTTGCATTTCATTTGGTCCATGCATCTGTTTCAATTGCCCGCTGCCAACTAGGATGAAGAGGAGGCGGGTCTGCTGGAGCTGTTGAAGTCTCAGATCTGTGACAATGCAGCCCTGTACGCTCAGAAGTATGACGAGGAGTTCCAGCCCTACCTGCCCAGATTCGTCACCGCCATCTGGAACCTTCTGGTCACCACTGGGCAAGAGGTCAAGTACGACTTGGTGAGGTCTTACTCCAAAAGCCTTTCATGTTCATTCTGTTTGGGGTGATTCTCAGTGGCTGTAATGGCTGAGGTACGGTTGGAATGCTTCCTAACACAAGCCTTTTCTCTTTGTGTCTTTTCAAGCTCGTGAGCAACGCCATTCAGTTCCTGGCATCAGTGTGTGAGAGGCCACATTACAAGCACCTGTTTGAGGACCAGAACACTCTGACCAGCATCTGTGAGAAGGTCATCGTTCCCAATATGGAGTTCAGGAGTGAGTGGCGGTGGGATCATGAGACTAGGAGAAATGGCACACTGTACACCTGCACCGAAAGCCGGGCCTTGGGAGATGTACATGTCTTTAAATTCACTGCACCAGATTTTGTTATATCTTATCTGCACTTAGCGTGATCATCACAAGTTAAGTTCATGTCAGTACGGGGCATGCCACTAAAATTAATTTTGTTGACATGCTGTTTTTCTGCCACAAATTGCCTTTGTCTCTTTTTTAGTCATTTATTTATTTTAAATCAATCACGAAAAAAGTGTGTCTGATGTCAACATTTCTTGGCTTCGCAGCTGGAGGAACATCACGCTGTGTTCTTGAATGAATGATTTGTCTGACGCTGAAGGACCTGTCACCAAGTTTTCCGTTTCTTTCTGACCGCCGTCGTCTCCACAGGTGCCGATGAGGAGGCTTTTGAGGACAACTCCGAAGAGTACATCAGGAGAGACCTGGAGGGCTCAGGTAACGCAGTGCGTCACCACGGCAACGCTGCTCACACCTGTGGCTTTGGTTTTTAATTTATTTCTTCTTGTTCGGAGGTTTATCGTAAAGCTTGAGATTACTTTAACACTGCAATGAAGGAAACGGGATAGCAGATTCCAAATCACTGGGAGCTTAGGAGTGAACCAAATCTGCTTCATGACTGAGAGCACTGGATTGTACTGTCTGCTCATTGATTCAAAAATTAATTACTGCGCAGTCCCTAAAAAAATGCACTGTAATCTAGCGTCAAATGGATCGCATAGTCAGTGTGTCTGTACATTCATTTGAATTTTTTTCTATGAAAATAAAATCAGGGATTTAAATTTCTAGCTCAAATTTATTTTTTAACTTGAAGGGTTTCTTCTCCTGACTTATTTTTCCATAGAGTTCAATAGGAAAATTTGTCAGGAGAAACAAGCCTTGAAGCGATCCATCCATATCTACTGCATATCTGGCAGCAGAGTGATGGTTTGAGGCTTGTTTGATACCTCAGACCCTTGATGACTTACAGCCATTTCGCCAACCATGGGTTCCATACTGTTCCAGCATAATTTACAGCTAAATGTTGTCCCATCCCCCAATTCCCATAGAGATCCATTCAAATGCAGAGAAGTTATAGTATCGCTTGTAAGAGTATCAGAAAATAAGATATCAAGTCTTTTGATGTTGTTGAGTCACAGACATCAGGAAGCCATGGCATGAAAAGGGTATGTGACCAAATATTAAAAATGAGTACTTTATTCTACATTGTTAAACTGGCCAATATTTTTTGATGCCCGAAAATGGGGGGGACTGTACAAAAGGTTCTATAATTTCAAAATGGATCGTCCGATATGGATGAAAATACACTCAAATTAAAGCTGACAGTCTGCACTTGTATCCTTTCAAACTCAAAAGTGCTAGAGTACAGAACCAAAATAACAAGAAATGTGTCACTGTCCAATGAATTGTGTTGCTCACTGTACATTAAACTTTAGCTAACTGAATAATTTGAGAGAATGCATTTTTTTACAACCGTAATACCCAATGATTGCAACTGTACAACCGTAATACCCAACGGTTTTTCTGCTGCCGTGGTGATTTGCATCCCCTCCACAGACATTGACACGCGGCGCAGGGCAGCCTGTGACTTGGTGCGCGGCCTGTGCAAGTTTTTCGAGGGTCCAGTCACCGGAATATTCTCCGGCTACGTCAACTCCATGCTGGTGGAGTATGCCAAGAACCCTGGGGTGAACTGGAAACACAAGGATGCCGCCATCTACCTGGTGACATCACTGGCCTCCAAAGCCCAGACTCAGAAGGTACAGACGGGCCTTAAGATAAAAGATATATTTATTTTTTTTAAAGAATAATTCTTTTCTTTTTTTTTTTAAACCTTGTATACCCAAAAAAAAAAACACCTTTCTTTTTCTGTTAATCAACTTAAGGTTTAGTCACGTTGGGTATGATGAAGCGCGCTACATCAGTTGTTCAGTTTTGAGACATTTGCTGCAGAAAATGAATATGAAGTCAGGATACCGGTTCATGGTTTTTGCCTGATATGGACAGTATATGGTACTGATTTAATCTCAATATGCATTTGTTTTCCAGCATGGGATAACACAAGCCAATGAGCTGGTGAATCTGACAGAATTCTTCGTTAACCACATCCTCACAGACTTGAAGTCATCCAACAGTAAGGATGGTTTTTATTCCCTGTGGACACTAACAAGATGAGATAAAATAACAAGAGCCAGGTCTCTGAAGGCCTTCTCCTTCTTAACTTGTTAATTTTAAATAAATTAAAATCTGTTGCATTCCAAAAAAAAAGGTGCAACGTTGCAATCATTAAGTGTCAAAGAAAGGAGTTTTTGCATACATGTGGAATGAAGGATGTTGAATTGATGAGAAAATGTTGTCTTTCTTTCCCTTCAGTTAATGAATTTCCAGTATTAAAGGCAGATGCCATCAAATACGTCATGATCTTTAGGAGTCAGGTTAGTGGGTTTGTCTTGGTTCTCTCTTGGGATGGCAGCTTGCCATGTCTTCTAAAGGCTATTATGCATTTTAAATTGTATTCAGTGACTGTAAAACATACTTATTAAAACGGTTAGCATTTACATAAGTCAACAGCTTTTTCCATCTCTCACCTGCCAGCTCCCGAAAGAGCAGCTCCTCCAGGCTGTCCCACTGCTGGTCATTCACCTGCAGGCGGAGAGCACAGTGGAGCACACCTACGCTGCCCATGCCCTGGAGAGGCTTTTCACCATGAGGGGCGCCAACACACCTACACTGTGAGTACTGCTCCCTGTCACATAATACACTGATTACTGTACCCACATCACACCTACACTGTGAGTACTGCTCCCTGCCACATAATACACTGATTACTGCACCCACAACACACCCACACTGTGAGTACTGCTCCCTGTCACATAATACACTGATTACTGCACCCACATCACACCTACACTGTGAGTACTGCTCCCTGTCACATAATACACTGATTACTGTACCCAAAATACACCTACACTGTGAGTACTGCTCCCTGTCGCATAATACACTGATTACTGCTCCCACAACACACCTACACTGTGAGTACTGCTCCCTGTCACATAATACACTGATTACTGCACCCACAACACACCCACACTGTGAATACTGCTCCCTGTCACATAATACACTGATTACTGCACCCACAGCACACCTACACTGTGAGTACTGCTCCCTGTCGCATAATACACTGATTACTGCTCCCACAATACACCTACACTGTGAGTACTGCTCCCTGTCACATAATACACTGATTACTGTACCCACAACACACCTACACTGTGAGTACTGCTCCCTGCCACATAATACACTGATTACTGCACCCACATCACACCTACACTGTGAGTACTGCTCCCTGTCACATAATACACTGATTACTGCACCCACAGCACACCTACACTGTGAGTACTGCTCCCTGTCACATGCTTGCTCTTTAGCTGCTGCTAAATGTTTTAGTTTTTTTTTTGTTTTTTGTTTTTTTCCGGTATTTAAAATTAACACTGCTTGGGGATTCTCATATTGCGTTTGACCAATCAGTGATGTTCAGTACTTCAAGCTCCACCCCAATAGTTTGCAGAAGGAGTACTGCAACATAACACACACACACACACACACAGTACAGTTCTTTTTGATTGTATTGCATGTTTCATAGCATTCTCTAGGGTAACTGGATTTGAGAAGACCTTTGACTTTGGGTCTCTCTGGTGTCCTGCAGAATCACACCTGCAGAGATGGCCCCCTTCACGGACCAGCTGCTCACCAACCTGTTCAAGGCCCTCGCCCTGCCTGGATCCTCTGAGAATGAGTACATCATGAAAGGTGCCCTGCACTTTGTCCCGTTTTTCTTTGCACCCAAGTCAGTTCTTCATTTTTTTCCACCTTCTCTCTTAAATTCACGTTTCAAACGAGTTTTCTTTCTCCCCGCAGCGATCATGCGCAGCTTCTCCCTCCTGCAGGAGGCCATCGTGCCTTACGTCCCCACTCTGATTGGCCAGCTCACTCACAAGCTCCTGCTGGTCAGCAAGGTAGGCCACTCCCATTTCCACACATTGTCTAACAGTGTTTTCCAACCATTATGCTATGGCTCACTGATGTACTGTCATGTGAGGTCAGGTGTGCTGTGTTTATAACAAAATCTTATTTAAAACCCCAACAGTGTTTAGAATGTTGGCTTTTCTTGATCACATCCAGTAACTAGGCGGTGTGTTCACACACTAATTAGCTGCTTTAATTTCTTGACTAAGTGCTGGATAATGATGAAAACCAGCATACCCTTTGCCTCTCCAGAACTAGCCTTGGCCACCCTTAGCCTAGAAGTAATTTTGGCAAGATTGTCAATAGAAAGTAGCTGCTAAGGTTAACTCTCCCCAATTGTGGACGAACCCCAAGTTGCCATTCCTCCCTCAGGTATTAATATCTGGTTAATTGTAAACCTGCGTGCATCTCTTTCAGAACCCCAGCAAGCCGCACTTTAACCATTACCTGTTTGAGTCGCTGTGCCTGTCGATAAGGATCACCTGCAAGGCCAACCCTGTCACCGTGGGCAGCTTTGAGGAGGCGCTCTTCCCCGTCTTCACTGAGATCCTGCAGAACGACGTGCAGGGTAGGGAACCGCAGGGCTGCTTACCTGCGTATCGCAGCCCAAGCACACAGATAAGGCCACCAGCAACAAGCAACTTGCATATTTTCAAATTTGGAGCTACTGCCTTAACTCTAAACCAAATCCCTCAGTTCATCCAGTTATGATAGTGAAAAATGTCTATGGAGCAAACAGAGCCCTAAAATAAAGTATTTATTTTCATGAATGAATTGAGATTTACCTTAGAGACCTTATTTTTTATATAGTGTATGTACTTTCTTTTGATGTTCAGTTGTCACCCATGAGCGCTTGTTAGAGAAAGTGAAAAGCAATATGATCTGTACTTGTGTCCAGTAAGATTTGTTCAAATTAATGTGTTTTGTATAAAAGTACGAACAGTGAAACTGTTTAAAATGTATTGAATGCTTGCATTTAGGGTTCCATATTATGGGTAAAGCTTTATAATTGTTTATTTTGAGGACCGTAAGCTCCAGTTCATACTACTTTAGTGTGGTAGGAGGTGGGGCATTGAGGGCTGTTTTGTATGACTCATTTGTTTCACCTGTTGTCCTCCTGCAGAGTTTGTGCCGTACGTGTTCCAGGTGATGTCTCTGCTGCTGGAGATCCATTCCGACTCCATCCCGGCCTCCTACATGGCCCTGTTCCCCCACCTCCTGCAGCCCGTTCTGTGGGAGCGCACCGGGAACATTCCCCCGCTGGTCCGTCTGCTGCAGGCCTACCTGGAGAAAGGGGGCGCCTCCATCGCTGGCAACGCCGCCGACAAGATTGTGAGTCTCTCCCCTGCCTTGTGAAGGAATGGGAGGGAGGGACAAATTGTGTACCCCCCCCCCCCCCCCACACACTCCAAATACAGAATCAAAATTTACTTCCATTTTTTTTCTCTAAATGTCTTATACATGTCCGTTTAAGTGGTTGGTTATGCTCATAGACTGTATGTATAAAAATATGCTTCAAATGAATCTGCTCTAAATTCAGACCAGAGTTGATCATCTCAGTGGTAGCTCAGCATTTCTTGCCGTATGGAATGTTTCACTTCTCACATTATCTCCACACTCCCACAGCCTGGTCTTCTTGGAGTATTCCAGAAGCTCATTGCCTCTAAAGCCAATGACCACCAGGGTTTCTACCTGCTCAACAGCATAATTGAGCACATGCCCGCGTGAGTGTTGAAGAGCGGTCAAAGCACAAACTGCACACACCTTCAGCACACTTGCACTGTTGCACTTTACCCGTCTCACATACACCAATGCACTCTGCTTGTCCCCTTTCTCCTGACAGATCTGGCATCCTTTTTTAAACGGATTAAGAGCATGAATCTACCACATTATTGCGTTTCACTTTTTCATAAAGCGCAAATCAACAATGCAGTTAACTGTATAGATTTGATAGAAACCGAACATCTTGCAGGATGTCCTTATGGAGTAGCATTTAATTTGACAGCAGGTTGGAATTGACGGTCAAACATTTTGTAATCATTGATGCTGCCTCAGCCACACTCTGGATATGCAGTTGTGTTAATGCCTTGTCCTCTGCCCCCAGGGAAGCCATCACTCAGTACAGGAAACAGATCTTCATTCTGCTCTTCCAGAGACTGCAAAGCTCCAAGACCACAAAGTTCATTAAGAGTGAGTTGAGCTGGGAAATGTGCACTCCTCAGAGAGAATGGACGCAGCGGCTGACAAAATGCTGTTGTAGTGACTGGGAATTTGAAAAAAAAACAGATTTGGGGTTAAAAGGAAAATGGGTCATTAACAGGTTTTTAAAATGAATCCATACTGCTGACATGCATACTGAAGTACCACAGGAATTAAATGCAGAAGCTGCAACCACCACACACTCAGTTTATCAGAGTACTCCAAATGTTTATTTTCTTATCTGGGACATGGAAGCTTTAGGTTTACCTGAAAGTCAGTGTGCACGTTCCAGCAGCATCCTGAGTCAGTACATTGATTTATTCTTTTCCTGAGATATCAAGTGAAAATTGCTACTATCTGGGTTTTTCAAGGGCTCCAAGTAGCAAATGTAAATCAAGACCAACATCACTAGCTTTCTATATTGAACCAATTTAAGCATTACTACAAAAGTGACGGACACTACTGAAGTCCTATCTCTTCTCTAATCGTATAAATTTAAGTGCAGGCTGTGGAGGTTTGATTCACATTGCTGTTTGTGATGGGCTGTCCTGTCTCCACCTTCCGTTTTCTCTGCACCTGAGCATTAAAGTACACCTGGCTAATTTACACCATAGATCTGAAACCACCCCCCAATTCCAGTTGCCCTGGTAGTTTGCCACAACGGCAGGCTCTGTCACACCTTTGATGTAGATGTTTTTGAATGTTGGTCTTCTGTTTGCACTGCAGGTTTCCTGGTGTTTATCAACCTGTACTGTGTGAAGTACGGAGCAATCGCACTGCAGGAGATATTTGACAGCATACAGCCAAAGTATGTCCAGTGTGTCCTTCCGTTTTATGTTCCATTGCATAAATTTGACCCCTCGGATGATGATGATTTCTGCTCTTGCTGAACGTAATTCGGACTGCAGCACAGTCCTCTTGCTTGTCCTGTTTGGGCTTTTGTCGATGGTTCTTTGGTGCTGAGCAGTGTGTGAGCGTTGTGACCTGAGCTTCTGCGCTTGTCTGCCTGGCTCAGGATGTTTAGCATGGTGCTAGAGAAGATCGTCATACCAGAAGTACAGAAGGTCTCCGGCCAGGTGGAGAAGAAGATCTGCGCCGTGGGCATCACCAAAGTGCTGACGGAGTGTCCAGCCATGATGGACACAGAGTACACCAAGCTTTGGTGAGGGAACGGTTAGCGCATAGCTAGCAGTAGCACAAAGTGGAATCTCCATACTAACAGGAAATAAGCGAGCGGTCGCAGCAGTTCCAGTTACATTATTTTCGCATGTCATGCTTTCCATATGCGTTATTCTACTCTCAATGTAAGGGACTGCATGTAAGCAGGTGCATTGTGAGGTGGACACAGGGTGTGAAATTAAGACCAGCCACCAGCCAAATTCTGGTAAACTTTTGATTGTGGCTGGTTTTTACCCGAGCAGCCACTTTGGCAGGTAACCAGGTTGTGTTCTATTGTAAAATGTAATGGCTGGTAAAATGTTGAAAATTGCTGGTCATATTTAGAATCCACAAGCCACTCTGGCCAGTGGGTGAAAGTTAATTTCATACCCTGGTTGGACAGTAATTTGAACAGTCTGTATCCTTGGCTGTCTGGGTTGATGTTGGTGATTGTTTTGCAGGACTCCCCTGCTGCAGGCTCTGATTGGTCTCTTTGAGCTGCCAGAGGATGACAGCATCCCTGACGACGAGCACTTCATTGACATCGAGGACACACCCGGATACCAGACCGCCTTCTCTCAACTCGCCTTTGCCGGAAAGAAGGAGCACGACCCCATTGGAGATGCTGTCATCAACCCCAAAATCCTGCTGGCCCAGTCCCTGCACAAGCTGTCCACTGCATGCCCCGGACGGGTGAGTGACTTGACCCCATCACACTGAAGCAGAAGCAGTCTGCCAGTACCGGCTGCACATTAATTGTACTCCTCCAACACTGGCTGCGCAGCTTCAGTCCTTCAACACAATGACTGCACAGCTTCAGTCCTCCAACACAATGACTGCACAGCTTTGGTCCTCCAACACAATGACTGCACAGCTTCAGTCCTCCAACACATTGACTGCGCAGCTTCACTCCTCCAACACAATGACTGCACAGCTTCAGTCCTCCAACACAATGACAGCGCAGCTTCAGTCCTCCAACACAATGACTGCACAGCTTCACTCCTCCAACACATTGACTGCGCAGCTTCACTCTTCCAACACAATGACTGTGCAGCTTAACTAGTGGACTGTAGAGTAAGAAGTAGCGGTGAATGGAAGAATGATCTTGAGAGGAATGTGCACGCTTGATTTGCACAGTCTTAAATTGACAGAGGGCTTTAAAAAAATAAAATGCAGTACAATGTGACTTTCCAAATCTTGGAGGGAAGAGAATCAGGGTTTATGGTTTCACATTTTAATTATTAGTGAATTGACTCAAATCAAAAAGAAAAGCCGGTACTTTTGTGCATTGTCTTTGTGCAGGTTTAGTGTGATATAGCTTGTCCGTGCAATTGAAGTATTGTGATGGTCTGTTTGGCTTTCTGTTACAGGTCCCTTCCATGTTGAGCACCAGCCTGAATGCCGAGGCCCTGCAGTACCTTCAGGGTTACCTGCAGGCTGCCAGTGTGCAGCTGGTGTAGCAAGGAGCAAGAGCAGGACCCCACTCCACGGGGACCTCGTTACAGAGAGAGGCAAAGCGCTGTGTCACTTTGGAGAGGCCAGGGCTGAACGGGACGCATGAACGATCGACTGACTGACCAAACGCAGAAACCACAATCATGGTTCCACTAGATTTCATTTGAACTGTGTATTTTTAAGGTTTTTAAAATTCAACTAATTGTTTAACAAAGAAAATACACAAGAAAAAAGCAGTGACATTCGTTTAAAAAAAAAAATGCTTAAACCTTCATCAGTTTCTAAAAGTACAGCTGTCTTTGTGCTCCCCTGATTTGGCTGGAAAATGAGATTTTGTTTGGAAGGGGACAGATGTGACCGAGCAGCAATGGATGCACACTCAAGACCTTGGTGAGCTCCTATGCTGCAACTGGATTCATGTGATCACCAATCAGTCTTGGTGTTGAAGCAGCACTTGGATAAACTAAGCACATCAACCCATTTTCCCAGAGCTATGGGAAAAGGGTTCAGTATTGACTGACGGTGACGGCGACAGTGAATTTTGGACTTGTTAGTCCCCTGGCCTAGAACTGTCCTGCACAGCTGTCTGCAGAACTATTGGGAAGCAGTTTGTTGTATGTTTCTTCTATGGTTATTGTGAAGATCTGTTTTAACCCAAAGGAGGGCTTTAGTTGTGTAGAGCTTCTTAGCTGGGGAAGAATTTCCCTCCCTCATCTCTGTTGCATTCAGCCAGCTTGGATATATTGTCTTGTTTTGTCTTAATTTCTGCAAATGTTAATAAATAAAAGCACTTGTATGAATTATGTCGTTACATGTGAAATTGTCGTGGAAATGGTCTTTTAGAATTGCACTTTCAAAATGGTACAGTAGTGAAACTTGTATCCGCTCTAACTGACAATTCAGAGCAGTAATTCAAAAAAAAAAAAAAAGATACGTTTGCTCTTGTTAAATGCATTGTGCAACTGAAAAGTCCTATTTGTGTTCAGCTGGTAGTTTTCAAAGCCTGCGTACCGGTACTTATGTGTATATATTTTCTTAATCGAAGTAAACTGATTCATTTCAAATGCGTCTTGCAAGCCGCCTTTGTAGATGGTGTTCTTTTCTTGCATTTTCTCCCGTGAGGAGCTTCCTTTCAGCTGTGTGATGTCACATCCTGGAAGGGCAGCTGTGTGATGTCACATCCTGGAAGGGCGGCTGTGAGACTGGGCCATTCTCTTTAGTGTTTGCCCTGTCTACCTTTTACTCACCAACACTTCACAAACATTTCAATTCCAGTAACACGGGAAACACTGCAATTGGGGGGGAAATCAAATCCAAATACCTCAAGAACTGTAGCCCATGGAGTAATTAACAACTGGACTGAAATATTAAAAGGTGAGGTTCAATATGATGTTTTGGAGGCAGCTATAGCTATAATTCATTGGTAGCAAGCTGATCTAGCCTGCTCACGGTTTGTGATTAATGCTAGGCAGCTAATGCTAGCTAATTGTATCACCAACAGGTAAAATACGACAGTTTGTGATAAAGCACCATTTCAGTATATTGGCATTTTATCAGTGGTTAAAATTCACAAACGTGGCTAACGATTTGATTGCTGCTAGGTAACGTTAGTTAAGGCTGCAGATTTTGGCTACGTGACACCTAGCGGTTGTAGTTATCCTGATATTTTAACTAGCTAACGTTAGCTGGACATGAACAAAAAGCTGTAAGTTAAGTCGGCTTCCGATCTAATTAGGCTATTGCTTTTGTGCATCTAGCAAGTTACTCCATATTCATTTTCGCCAGTTATTCCTGGAAAATAAAGTGAATGTGTTGTCAGCTCATTGTTGCCATTGCTAGCTAGCAAGGATAAACAGTTTAAGGTTTGCTAGTATTTCTGGTTTGAGTGTTTTGTATGCATTTGTGTCAGTTAATATTTTCACTTGCTGTGAGCAAGGTAACGTTAGTTAATATAAACTATCTAGTTAGCTTATGTGATAGTAGCTTGTTTGTGATTTTGTTTCAGTCTTTCTAGCGAGTAATTGCATTGCATGATTTTTTCGTTGCTGCTTGGCTAACCGGCTAGATGGATTTTAAAGGGCTGGTGTGGTGACGACGTGATACTAATTTAATTAGACGGGTATTTAGCAAGATAGCCAATGCTAAGTAGGTAGCTGGTTAATTAGCTAGCGATCTTGTTAGCAACATGTGATCGTATTGTAACTGTCATAGCAATATGTTTCACGTGTAACGTTTCTTAGATCTATTAGGATAACAAATATCTAACGTTCGCAAGTTAGTTGTCGAGCAGTTAAATCGTTTTGTGCGGGCTATTTCTTTTTTGGTAGATGTCTGACTGGAACAAGCTACGATAACAAATAATCTTAGCGTTCAGTCTTCGTATTTGTGTTAAATAATGGTGTCTACAGCGATCAAGATGACTTGCCAAGCTCGGTGGGTTTGTTAGGCCCCTTCCCTCAATCCAGTTCTTGGATTTGGATCGATTAATCAACGCACTAACTTGTATGTATTGAGGCTCACGGGAGCCTAACAGACATAGGAGGCAATTATTTGGACGTGTTGCGCGATTGCAGCCTGTTACGGGCATTCAGTGTGTTTTCGAGTAACCAAACGTTGTCTTAATTTGAAGGTGGAGTTCTACAGTGAACTGCAATCAGATGGCAGCAGTCCACCATTGTCACCACCCCTGTAGCAGGGACATTTTTACAAAGAGTCATACATGACAACGATGCAATTTACAAATGATGACTAAATAATTTCCTCGCTGTCTTTGTCTCCCAATGAAGGTCTTTTCAGTCTCACCACACACTCTTCCTGCTGCTCTGCACTCAACAGTCCCACCCAGCCACCAGCCCATAAGTATGTCCCAAGTCCAGTTCCAACTGTCCCCAGGCAGCGCAATGTCCAGCACCACACCCCTGCAGCTCCCTCAGCCCGGTTACAGCATCCCCTGCGCCTCCGGGACCCTCCCCTCCGAGAGTGCCAGCCACCCCCTCCGGAGCTCCGCCCTGCCCTCTGCTTCGGCAACGCCCTTCAGTGCACCTGCAGGTACAAACTCATTGTTTTTGAATGATGGTGTGATGGGATCCAGGGATTAGCAGACAGATTTAATGCTAGTGATGGACAAGCGAGTGGGTGGTGCTCTACAATGAGCTGTCGGTCATTGACATGCTGCAGCAGCCTAACTTGTTTCTGTTCACAGTATCCCACAATGATTGTTTCACATCAGTGAGTCACTGATTTCACAACCCACCAATTTTCTGTATCACAGAATGACCATCATCAGTAGTTGATTATTTGTTGTGAGTAGACATTGCATGTTGACAGGTGCTGCGAAAAGAATGATTTTTATTTGCCAAGTTAATTTGCACATACAAGGAATTTGTCTCAGTTTGGCTCATATAGATAACATGAAACAATACGCAACAGCGACCGCAGCAAAAAGATTAGGAGTAAGGGAAGTTTAAACGAGGGGAAATAAAGTATATAAAATAAAAATAAAGTATATAAAGTCAAAGTAGTCAGTCAAAAAGAGCAATTCGATAATCGTGAGCATCATGTTGTCACTTTCAGTACCTAACATGGCAAACCCTAAAGAGAAGACCCCAATGTGTCTGGTGAATGAGTTAGCCCGTTTCAACAAGATCCAACCTGAATATAAGCTGCTCAGTGAGCAGGGACCAGCTCACTCTAAGGTTTGATATCTTTCTGTACAGTATGTGCTTCTCCCAAATGTCTATGCTTTATGGAGATCTGCAAAATATGATGTAAAGAAGGAAGAAAATGTATTTATTTATTTTTTGAGATCCTCTGTCGATTTAGTGTCAGTAGCAGGTAAACCAGCATTATGTACAAGGCAACCCTGATCCTGGAGAGCCATGGACTTCCTGGTGTTTGCTCCATTCAAACCCCAAACTACATAATTGGATTAATTATTAGGATTAATGGACCAGGGTTACCTGCTCTTCTCATGCATATTCATATGAGAAACAGGTTAATAAATATGTCAACTTTATGCATCCCATAAAGTCTTTTATTAATCGTCTTCTGCGGCCCATAAAATGCATATGGGATGTGGCTGTCTGCCCTGTGCTGTGAGAACTGGTAGTACGGAGCGGCAGTTGGCGGTGTGGAGTCCCTCCATGCTCTCTCTCTTCCCCGTGTGCAGATTTTCTCCGTACGGTTAACGCTGGGCGAGCAGCACTGGGAGGCGGAGGGCACAAGCATCAAGAAGGCCCAACACTCTGCGGCTGCTTCAGCCCTGGCCCAGACCTCTCTCCCCAAACCCAGCATACGCAGTCCCCGCAACACAGGCAAGAACCCAGGTGGGCTGTTCCAAGGGGGTCTGCGTGCGTGCGTGCGTGTGTGCTTGCGCATGTGCGGGTGTGTTTGTGCATGTGCGGGTGTGTTTGTGCGAGCGTGTGTGTTTGTGCGAGCGTGTGCTGACTGTAAGGGAGACGCCTCTCCGTTGGCCGCCGCAATATTGATCTGGATTCAATCAACATTTGTCTTTAGTTTTTGTCTCTCGCTTTTAATGTATCGTTTACGTAACTTGCATTTACTTCATTATTTATCGTGAACAAACGGTGATTGAATCTAGACCATGCATCTGGAATGATAATTAATTTAGAATAAACCCATTCGGCCACTGTTTTTTTTTTTTTTTTTTTTTTTAACGTTTACGTTTGACTATATTTTATGAAATCCGCTCAAAGTGAGACCAAATGGCACTTTTTCTCCCGTTCTTTGCGAAGCATTTCGAGGAATGTCCGTTTCAGTTGTCAGTTGATTTTCACCACGCGTGCAAGCAGACGCCTGCATTATCACTTGAGAGGTGATCAAGGAACATATTTCCCATGCCTCACTCAATTGTCAAACCCGACACCAGATCAGAATTAATACTTTTAAACATGAGACTATGACACTCACAGCGAGAATAGGACACATTAAAAGGAAATGGTTATAAATAATTTTTATAACGTTGGCCCTAAAAAATTTGTTTAATCATTTAGAGATTCCCCCCCTAATTGTAACTGTGTAACTTGCATGACCATGTCTGTTCATGATAAAGATGCGGTATTTATTTTATTGAGTTATATTCTACCGCCCGGCAGGAATAAAACCTTGGATCAAATGTTTGTGGAATGCTGTAACAGAACCAGTGGTCTATTTGTGTTTCTTGGGCTTCTGACGTCAATACGTTAATTATTTTATGACCGTATCGATCAAAGTTCAAAATACATGTTTCCCCTATGTGCAAATTGAGCAGCATTATAGCTATATTTTTTAATGCTGATATGTACTTTCTTGATTCATGGAAATTGGTTTCTGTAATGGGCTTCTCTTATGTGTACAGACAGCATAACTCACACCGTAGAGCTAAACGCACTTTGTATGAAGCTGGGAAAGAAACCAATCTACAAGCCCATTGATCCGTATCCTGGGATGAGGCCAAGCTTCAACTACAGCGTTCGTGCCCCCGGCCCTTACCCACGGTATGTTCAGCTCAGCGGTCACCGCACGGCCCTTTAAAGGTGTTCAAAACGGAGCATGTCCATAACTTAACTTTGTTTTGACAGAAAACAGGAAATCTATCTTTCAACGTTATATCATTTTTACTCCTTCCCACTTTCCCTACGCACACGCACACACGCGTACATGCACACACACACACACACACACACACACACACACACACACACACACACACACACACACACACACACAAGAAACCAGTTATTTATTACCTGCATTTGTACGGCACAGTAAATCAATAGGAGATTGTGCTCCTTTTTGAGAAGACTCCTTTTGAGGCACTAACTCTTGTGCAGCAGAGCAGTAAATTCACCGGAACATTCTTCTCTCCCTGGGGGCAGGTACTACTACCCGTTCCCACCAGTAGGGCCGGTCCTGTACCACATGGAGCTGTCGATCGGCGGCCAGCAGTTCCATGGGAAGGGCCGCACACGGCAGGCAGCCAAACACGACGCCGCCTCCAAAGCCCTAAAGACCCTACAGAAAGAGCCACTACTGGAGCAGCTTCCAGAGGTGAGACCCTCCCACAGCCACTGCCTACTGACCCCTACACCTTCCCCACTGTCATGCCTATGCATCATCCTAATGGCCACACCCATGCACCTCCTGCCCCTACTGCCACGCCCCTGCACCCATCCTACTGCCACGCCCCTGTACCTACTGCCCCTTCTGCCACGCCCCTGCATTCATCCTACAGCCACGCCCCTGTACCTACTGCCCCTTCTGCCACACCCCTGCATTCATCCTACTGCCACGCCCCTGTACCTACTGCCCCGCCCCTGTACCTACTGCCCCTTCTGCCACACCCCTGCATTCATCCTACTGCCACACCCCCTTCACCTTCCCCACTGTCATGCCTATGCATCATCCTAATGGTCACACCAATGCACCTCCTGCCCCTACTGCCACGCCCCTGAATTCATCCTACAGCCACACCCCTGTACCTACTACCTCTACTGGCATGCCCCTGTACCTACTGCCCCTCCTGCCACACCCCTGCACTCATCCTACTGCCACACCCATGCACCTACTGCCCTTTCTGCCACACCCCTGCACTCATCCTACTGCCACACCCATGCACCTACTGCCCCTTCTGCCACGCCCCTGCACCCATCCTACTGCCACGCCCCTGTACTTACTGCCCCTACTGCCACGCTCCTGTACCTACTGCCCCTTCTGCCACACCCCTGTACCCCTACGCAGCCAGACTGACCCCTACAAAGCCTAAAGGCCTTCCACCTTTATTCAGCTTTTGCATCACTTCAGTTGGACTGATTGTAGAGTAACTCCTTTCCCCCACTCAGTGTACAAAACTGGTAATAATCTGTTAATTTTACATGGATTATGAGCATAAGAGCTGGTGTACTGCTATTTTTAATTCTGTAGGGATGCAACTGTATGTAAATATGTATGTTACTATGCATGGTCATCTCTGCTTGCAAACAAACTGAGGTTTGTCATCAGCATCTGTTTGGATAGATCTTAGCAAACTTGTGATCTTTAAAGCAGATACATTGGCCGTCTATGTTTATTGAAAGGACTTGTAACAATCATCTAATGTCTTACAGATGAATGGAGAGCCATCAGAAGAGAACCTTAACAAATCAGAAATCAGTCAAGTTTTTGAAATTGCACTGAAGAGGAACATGCCTGTGAACTTTGAGGTACAGAACATTCTATGCACTGCCTGTCTGCCTGAGTCTGAGTATGACCGAATACAGCGGATAACCAGTGAATAGGTCTAACACTAGCATCTAATTAGCAGAAGACTTTAAATCAATGTGAAGTTTTTTTTGTCTGCTCTCATAATTTTCTTTCCTGCTATTCTTCTCTCTTCCTTCTCTCCACCGATGCTTTCTGTTCCTCTTTGTTCCTGCTCTCCATCCTCTAACTCTCCTCAGGTACTGAAGGAGGCGGGGCCTCCTCACATGAAGAGCTTTGTGGTGCGGGTGATGGTGGGCGAGTTCACGGGGGAGGGTGAAGGGAAGAGCAAAAAGATCGCCAAGAAGTGTGCAGCGGCTGCGGTGTTGGAGCAACTACGCCAGCTGCCCCACCTTCCCGTGGTGGAGAAGCTGCAGCCACGCATCAAGAAGAAAACCAAGTCCATCGTCAAGGTCAGGAGGAGGGCAGGGAGGGCGGAGGGAGATGGAGGATAAGGCATTAGTCAGGGGAGACAGCGGGGTGGAGCGGGTGCAGGATAGGTCATTAGTCAGGGGAGACAGCGGGGTGGAGGGGGTGGAGGATAGGTCATTAGTCAGGGGAGACAGCAGAATACGTCATACAGGGGAGACAGCAGGATGGAGGGAGATGGAGAATAAGTCGTTATGTTGGGGAAACAGCAGGATGGAGCAGGTGGGGGATAAGTCATTATGCAGGGGAGGCAGCAGGATGGAGGAATAAGTCCTTATGTTGGGGAAACAGCAGGATGGAGCAGGTGGAGGATAAGTCATTATGCAGGGGAGGCAGCAGGATGGAGGAATAAGTTGTTATGTTGGGGAAACAGCAGGATGGAGCAGGTGGGGGATAAGTCATTATGCAGGGGAGGCAGCAGGATGGAGGAATAAGTCGTTATGTTGGGGAAACAGCAGGATGGAGCAGGTGGAGGATAAGTCATTATGCAGGCGAGGCAGCAGGATGGAGGAATAAGTTGTTATGTTGGGGAAACAGCAGGATGGAGCAGGTGGAGGATAAGTCATTATGCAGGGGAGGCAGCAGGATCGAGGAATAAGTCGTTATGTTGGGGAAACAGCAGGATGGAGCAGGTGGAGGATAAGTCATTATGCAGGGGAGGCAGCAGGGTGGAGGGAGATGGAGGATAAGTCGTTATGTTGGGGAGACAGAAGTAGTGAGGTGGGGTAAGGGACAGATACATAATTAGGCAGATAGAAATGTAGCCATGAACAAAGGGTCCAGACTCCAGCTCAGATGGGTGTTGTTCTTAGTTACTGGCAGAATGATGAATTGAAGGAGGAGTTGGAAAACTATAGGCATGGGGACAGGGGTCAGAGGCTGGAAATATCACCATGGTTAGAAGCAAGAGGAAATGGGACATCCGGTCAGGGACTGCCAAGGGGAAAAGGTTATTGTGGTGAAGCTCCCCTGTAGCGATGCACTTTGATTTCGCTGTACTCCAGATCCCTGATTGTAATACCCCCCCCCCCCCCGCCTCCAGCTGCAGACCAGTCCGGAGTACGGCCAGGGCATGAACCCCATCAGCCGCCTGGCACAGATCCAGCAGGCTAAGAAGGAGAAGGAGCCTGAGTACAGCATGGTGACGGAGCGGGGGTTGCCGCGGCGCCGAGAGTTCATCATGCAGGTGGGAGCACAGATGCTGTACATCAGCCAGATGGTCAGCTCCTACGGTCCTAGCTTTTTCCTTACGCGTGTTTATGAAACGGTGTGCCTTATGACAGAACATCTATGCCACAGTGTTTTTTTTGTCATACGCCTTCACAAACGTTCGTAACACCTCAATTTGAGACGTTGCGGCTTCAGCGGCAGGGGAACCGAGGTTTTAATGTTAAAGGTGCACTATGCAGGATTTTTGCCTTGAAAGTACTATGAAGTAACCATGCTCGGTCATATCTATGATGCTCGGTCATATCTATGATGCACCGTCAATCTCTGTCTTTGCGCACATAGGCCGAATTCGTGGTCCCCTGCCTGTATTTATTATTATAAGTGGGTTTGGGACATTTCTGGGCGTGACGCTCGTTTCTGTGTGGGGAGGTGTGGGTGTGGCTACAGAGCCTGTGGGGTGGGATCAGGTTTCAGCAGAGCGTTTGTAGCTAGCTGGCTACTCAGTGGCGGAGGTGAAGAAGCGCAAGTTCGGCGAAGCCGAACAACAGGCCGACAGGGTACATTCAAGAAGCAGAGTCACCCTAGGATTTGCTTTTCCTCGATGGCGACTGCTGAAGTTTAGTAAGTGGATGAAAAGTGATGCTTTTTCTGTTGGACCTGTAAGTAATGTTGCCACTAGCTATCCAGCTAGTTATATTAGGTAGCTAGATGGCCGAAGTCAGGTACCTTGAGTGGGCAAGGTTGAGGACGGAGGAGGAGACTAATTTGATTGTAAACACAGGGCCACAGCAAGGTTAGAAATCCTGCATAGTGCACTTTTAAACACAACTTGA